>OY759263.1:1723094-1770594 GCA_963662155.1 Lamellibrachia columna
TATAGATTTCCCTTAATTATATGAAGTGAAAGCTTGGGAAGACCCCATTATTTTATTAAATAATCCCTTAATTTATTATCAGCAAGTTACATTTTTTAATATGATCCCTTAACTGTTTTGAGAAGACACACTTAATTTTTGAGATGATCCCTTAATTTGTTGTGACAATCAAGTTAGCCAGTTAACTTGTTCTTACCTATTTTGTGACGATCCTTTAACTTAATTTAGAAGACTCATTCATTTTATGAGACGACCTGTAAATTTATTTAACTTTTTTCGAGACGACCACTTGATTTTATGAGATTACCCCATAATATGTTGAGATGATCAGCTAGTTCATTATTAAATGACCCCTTAATGACTCTTTAAATTATCCTTTAAATTGGTTTTGATAAAATCCCTTGATCTTAGGCATATTTTTAAATACCTTAGGCGCCCTTTAACCGTTTAACTTTATTTTTTTAGATAATCCCTTAATTGTTTCAGCTGATCCCTAATTTTATTATTTTTGCTATTAAACTTAAGTTTCTAATGTAATATTACATTACATTTTGAGATTTCCCATACGTTGTTTGATATGACCCTTAATTTGATCAAATGATGATCAGGTGTTTCTTTTTTAAGCATTTTTAATGGTTCCTTAAATAATTGTTTGAGATGATCCCTTAAATAAGGGTCACCTCTTTCATTTGTTGAGGTGACCGTTTTTAATGACCCCCCCTTCTTCCTTACCAATATGTCTGACTCAGTCCTATTTTTTGCCAACGTGTAGTTACTGCAGTGCGTTATCTGGGAGGTTATATGAACGGCATTCCATGTGTCCTCCCAGAAAACATGCGGCTCACTCGTTCTGAGATTCTAATGTTGATCATACGTTTGTGAACGTTGGGTGGGTGTCAGCATGGCTAGCCTTTGTGAGGGTGAACATGAGGACGATGATGACGATGAGGAGAAGGAGCAGGATGATGAGGCAAAAGGTGTCATTGTTTTCGTCCTCATGAACGTATAATTATCACCCTCATCGTCATCATCTTCGTCATCATCATCATCATCATCATCACTACGACCGCTTAATTGTCTTCATCTTCTTCCTCATCATCATCATCATAACCATTTATCACCCTCATCATCACCGTTGTTATCATCATTATTATTATCATCATCATGATCATTATCATCATCATCATTATCATCATCGTCATAATAATCATTATCATCTTCACTAAGATGACCCCTTAATTGTCGTTATAATAATCGTTTATCGCCTCATCATCAACTTCTACATCATCGTTATCAACATCATCATCATCATAATGATTATCATCATCATTTTTATTATATTACCGGTCGATTATTACATTACTGTTTGTAACACTCGTGGCAAAACTGTACAATGTCATTTACATTGGAAGCATATTTATGTGTGCTAATGAAATCATGGATGTTCGCAGGGTTTGTTCGTACAAAATTTGCCGTCCGGTGAGGCGGGGGCCGCGTGGTTGTTCATCTATGGGACATCTCTCCTGTCGACCGAACTCACCTTATCGGGCTGGCTACCTGGATCGGCTTCAGTCATCATTGTCGTGGGTATTCACGGTTATCGGTTGCGTATCGGTCGCGCCGTTCTTTTTCAGCCAGGTGGCGTTGTGTTCGGTGGCGCCAGAGCCGTAGGAGAGCCGCCAGAGAGTCAGCCGTCCGTCAGATCATTGACGGCGGTATGCCGACCACGCCGCTGCACGAACACTGGCCTCGGAGTGACTGAGCGGCCGCCTAGTCCTATCACTCAACGTCGCTCAGTGGCGTTTCGTTTCACGGAGACAAAATTAGTGCGAGCTACATCGCCAGTGAGCGTCAGTAGGCGAGCACTGGCTCAGCCCTGAGAAGCATGGGTTCCCATTGTGTTGGTTCATCGTTTTCTCGACAAACCGCTGCTAAATTGCCGCTTTGCCACAGTTAATTACCACTCGATAAATAACCAATATGACAACGAGGTCATTAATAATCGTGGAACACTTGTCGATTGTCAGTCGACCCACGCAGCGTCCGTTGTGATGTCAGACAAGGCTCGGCCAACGAACTCACCAACACTAATTTGCCGACTCGACCTTAAACTAATTAAAAACGCAATAAATCAGGCGAACGAGGGATGTTGGCGCGAAGTCGTCAACACGTGAACAGTCGGTACAGCAACGACCCTGTAGGCAGTAAACGCAGCTCAGATCCGCCACACAATTAATATGTCACATCAACTGTCGCATTAGTTGTATGTGTATATGTACGACCATACATGTACAACACCATCGCCGCCGCCGCTGAAGTACAACATTCAAAGAATGTGAAAGAAATTCTAACATCACATGATGAAACCAAACGACTCTGAACAGTAGGCTCCTTGGCTTTTTGTTAAATAAATCCACGGAATATAAGCAAGAACAAACCAGAAATAGGGTCATAGAATAGGGAAATACTGACGAGCTCATACAATCAGAGGTCATGGGGGAGTCGTGAAGCACCAGGGACGGAAGGCACACCACATTACATCCACAGAACTGGACAGAAGGCACACCACATTACATCCACATAACTGGACAGAAGGCACACCACATTACATCCACAGAACTGGACAGAAGGCACACCACATTACATCCACAGAACTGGACAGAAGGCACACCACATTACATCCACAGAACTGGACAGAAGGCACACCACATTACATCCACAGAACTGGACAGAAGGCAACCGTAAAAAAAACAATGGTGATTTCCTGAAATATGAAACCTACAGACAGGTGTCGCTGCTCAACCACGTAATCGAGATATATGATTCGGTAGTTTAGGAAAAACATTGACAGTGGAGGAACGGTGAGGATGACAGCAATATGGTTTCAGACAAAGGAACCACGAACAAAATAGTTGTGTTCCTGCAGCTGATAGAGAGACAATGACATTATGACAGATACATCATGTTTATTGCATGCCAAGATCTGGCGAAACGTCATTGACAGGATCCGGATAGAGAACATATGGAAGGTGATGAATAGGTATGATGCACTAATACATATGTAACAAACAATTATCATCTCCTATAGAACCGCTCAGAGTAAAGTGAATAGACTAGAAGCCTCAAAATTATGTAAGAACATAATATTATTATAATCTAATGGTGGAACTGAGCATGAACACGACTGTAAAGTGTTGGAATAGACCACACGCCTCAAGACATTGAGATAATAGAAGATTTATATAATTTATATTATAATGGTGGCAAAATGAACATGAACGCAACTATTGTTATAGTAATCACCACAGGAGGCAATCGAACGTCTCCGTGATGTCTATATATTTAATATATATATACATATATATATATATATAAATATATATATATCTGAGCGTTACAAAGTTCCTAGACGCACAACAATCACGGCGAACGCCTCAAGAATTGTCATTGTATTTAATAGTAATATATATATATATATATATTCCAAACTAATCGATCACTTCACTTACATAGTGGACGAATTGAAATGATTGCATTGACAGGGGTTTGTGACTCTGTACATGCCATCGCTACTTAACACAGGTTTTTCCTATTTTGCATGTCGTAACACAAATGAGTGTTTGAACAAAAGGGGCGAGACAAATTAGTTAACAAACAATAGCAATATAGACATTAATTAATATTAGCGTAGCTGCGGAAATCAAGATGGCTTATTTGTTTACATCTACATACATTGTAGTTACGTGTTTCACACTGTATGGTGCAACCGTGTTTTGATGCAACAGGGTATAAAGCTCGCTGATCGCTCAATTGTCAGTGTGATTAGGTTGATAAAAAAAGTGTTTGTCTGAGCGCATTCCGTGCCGGAAATCACACAGACAGCAAACGTCGATATTAATATGGCGTCGAGAAAATGCATGATTAGGTTATTAGCACCGGGCTGTGCGTGTTGATTCTAGCAACCAACCGTTTCTCGCTTTATAGAAGTGATTGGCCCTTGCGCGAAAATTAGTTTAGCTACCGACCGGAAGCCGCGAAAAAGTCGGTGTGCAAGAATGACATTTCATTTTCATGCACAACATAAGAGACAATATTTTAAACTAAGGCGAGAGAGACTCCCGTTAAGAGATATGATGTAGGTAGGTTCAATATGTAAAGATTTATAGTTTCGCTAAAAAATAAAGTTTTTGGAGATTGGCAAACATATACATTTTTGAAAACATTAGTGTATAAAGAACAAGAAAACCTATGTTTACATTTGTCGCATGTGTGGCGGCCATGGTGAATTTTCGAAATGGCAACCATTAAACACCTCTGCCGTCCAATGTTAGAACGTAGCAAATCACATTTAAAGGAAATTGCGATTATGTTGGTTTTGGATTTACTAGGTCTTGCGTAATGTCTCTGAAGAGTAACATTGTAAAAATATACTTCCTGTTGCAATGTCAGAACTTAGCAAGTGCGGATTGAAAAGTTAGTAAATAAATATATTTAAACCCCCATAAAATTATAAAGCCACGAAACATGTTGTGTTTATTTACCCTCAGGGTAGAGTATAAACAAATTAGGGTATGTTAGAATATTGGGACTAGATGTAGCTAATCTTAGGTATTTAATCTTTCTGAAGGTTTTTCGATTTTGTTCTCAGAACTTATAAAATGTAAATGTGACTGGCTTTGTTATCCATTGGACGGCAGACGTGTATTTGCCAGTAGCTAGGCATCGACGCGACACGGGACCTTTAACGGCAAAACCTTTATTTTAAGTGGTAGGAAATTCAATTGTAACAGTAAGTGTATCGTGGTTGTTGACGCACCAACCTCTATGCGACGTGGGTGCAATGAGTGCAATATGAGATCAATATGAGTGCCCACTTGGCAATGAACCAAAGCAACATGTGTTTGGCCTGTGTTCGTGCCCACTTGGTACTGAACCAAGGCAACGTGTGTTAGGTCTGTGTTCTGGACTACTTGGCACTGAACCAAAGCAACATGTGTTTGACCTGTGTTCGTGCCCACTTGGTACTGAACCAAGGCAACGTGTGTTAGGTCTGTGTTCTGGTCTACTTGGCACTGAACCAAAGCAACATGTGTTTGGCCTGTGTTCGTGCCCACTTGGTACTGAACCAAGGCAACATGAGTTTGGTCTGTGTTTGTGCCCACTTGGTACTGAACCAAGGCAACATGTGTTTGGCCTGTGTTCGTGCCTACTTGGTACTGAACCAAGGCAACATGTGTTTGGTATGTGTTCGTTCCCACTTGGTACTGAACCAAGGCAACGTGTGTTAGGTCTGTGTTCGTGTCCACTTGGCAATGAACCAATGCAACATGTGTTTGGCCTGTGTTCGTGCCCACTTGGTACTGAACCAAGACAACGTGTGTTTGGTCTGTGTTCGTTCCCACTTGTTACTGAACCAAGGCAACATGTGTTAGGTCTGTGTTCGTGTCCACTTGGCACTGAATCAAGGCAACGTGTGTTTGGCCTGTGTTCGTGCCCACTTGGTACTGAACCACGGCAACGTGTGTTAGGTCTGTGTTCGTGTCCACTTGGCACTGAACCGATGCAACGTGTACTTGGTATGTGTTCGTGTCACTTGGCACTAAACCAACACAATGTATATTTGGCCTGTGTTGTTCGTGCCGCTTGGCACTGAAACAATGTCTCGCATTCAAATGTCGGTTCCATGCTGAGGAGTAAATCGTCTACTTTAAAAATAAATCGTCTGATGCTGACCGGCCTAAGCCACTGCGCCCACATAAATTGCACCACAGTCCTACTCAGAGGGAAGATAGTATCAAATAGGCAACAAAATGGAATTGTTGATCAATGTAATCGACTACAAATAGCAGAATGTAACATTTTAAAAGAGGTTAATAGAATGTTGATGGTTGACAGACGAGGACGAAGACAACAACATCTACATTAAATAGAGCCACACTGTATAAATAAACTTTGGCAACTGAATATATATATATATATATATATATATATATATATATATATATATATATATATATATATATATATATATATATATATATATGCCAGATGACTTGAATGGATTCCCCTCCGGCTACGTCTGGCATGCGCTTGTGTACAACTCATACACGCGATATTTGACAAGCGTAGGCACATCTTTGTCACATAGATGATGACACTGTTGGTCTCGTTAATAAGCAACACTTTTACTTGTCATTAATTGATTAATTAATTTAATTTACCTTATTTCTCTAAAAACAGATGCTGGGGTAATTTTTGCACTTACTAAATGTTTATAAGACATCCACCATAGCGTATACCGGTGAACACAACAGAGTTGGCAGGACTCATAGAAACAACATAGAAGTGGTTTAATGCATTATGCATCCGTACGCTTTCTCTTTAAGCTAAAGCTGGCAATAGTATCTGACCTATCACGCTATTTGGCGACTTATATGAGGATATATCTCGATTTAGGGCCTGCTTGGTTCAGTTTGGTTTCCTCTGAAAGGGAAATCATCTGTGTAATTGTGCTTTTGTCAAGTGACCGGACGATTAACGATTGCCATATTTCGGACGTGACGTCGTCGCTACACCTCATGAACGATGACATTCATCGATCTGTCCTGGAAAGTCGTTGGTCTCTTCGCGCCAATCGGAAGCATTTAGGCTCTATTCCCTTCTTCGAATATCGTCCAGATCGCGGACGGCGCTCGCGCTCAAGAGCTTTCACTCGCTCGGTTCTAGGACAAGTTCATGTCGTCTACTCCGGGTACTCAAAATAGCAAACTAAAAATATATTAAATACTGTAATTTTAGTGAAAAAAATACACAGCACAATGACTGTCACGTGGACTCGATTGGGCGTCTTTTATAAAATGTTAATTTCATACATAATATATACATTTATTGTTAGTCATACACTCCTATGATCGCACTTATGATATCAACTTCCATTTTCGATTACACTTTAGTGGGCTCCTTTTCTGCGTGTTCCTTTTATGTGTGTTCCTATTCTGCGTGTTCCTATTCAGTGTGTTCCTATTCAGTGTGTTACTCTTCTGTGTGTTCCTCTTCAATGTGTTCTTCTTCTGTGTGCTCCTCTTATGTGTGCTCGTGTTATGTGTATTCCTATTCTGTGTTTTCCTCTGCTGTGTGTTCCTCTTCAGTGTATTCCTCTTCTGAGTGCTCCTCTTCTGTGTGCTCCTCTTTGGTGTGTTCCTCTTCTATGTGTTCCTCTTCAGTGTGTTCCTCTTCTGTGTGTTCCTCTTTAGTGTGTTCCTCTTCAGTGTGTTCCTCTTCAATGTGCTCCTCTTCATTGTGCTCCTCTTATGTGTGTTCCTCTTCTGTGTGTTCCTCTTCAGTGTGTTCCTCTTCTGTGTGCTCCTCTTCGGTGTGTTCCTCTTCAGAGTGCTCCTCTTCTGTGCGTTCCTCTTATGTGTGTTCCTCTTCAGTGTGCTCCTCTTCTGTATATTACTCTTCTGCGTGTTCCTCTTCAGTATGTTCCTCTTCAGTGTGCTCCTTTTCTGTGTGTTCCTCTTCAGTGTGCTCCTCTTCAGTGTGTTCCTCTTCTGTGTGCTCCTCTTCAGTGTGTTCCTCTTCTGTGTGCTCCTCTTCTGTGTGTTCCCCATCAGTGTGTTCCTCTTCCGAGTGCTCCTCTTATGTGTGTTCCTCTTCAGTGTGTTCCTCTTCTGTGTGTTCCTCTTCAGTGTGTTCCTCTTCTGTGTGTTCCTCTTCTATGTGTTCCTCTTCTGTATGTTCATCTTCTGTCTGTTCCTCTTCTTGTGTTCCTCTTCTGAGCGCTCCTCTTCTGTGTGTTCCTATTCAGTGTGTTCCTCTTCAGTATGTTCCTCTTCAGTGTGTTCCTCTTCTGTGTGCTCCTCTTCCTCTTCTGTTTGCTCCTCTTCTGTATGTTCCTCTTCAGTGTGCTCCTCTTCAGTATGTTCCTCTTCATTGTGTTCCTCTTCTGTGTGTTCCTTTTCAGTGTGTTCCTCATCTCAGTGCTCCT
Organism: Lamellibrachia columna; assembly: GCA_963662155.1. Taxonomy (NCBI): domain Eukaryota; kingdom Metazoa; phylum Annelida; class Polychaeta; order Sabellida; family Siboglinidae; genus Lamellibrachia; species Lamellibrachia columna. Next base: position 1,731,082 of record OY759263.1, read on the forward strand.
CTTCAGTGTGTTCCTCTTCAGTTTGTTCCTCTTCTGTGTGCTCCTCTTCTGTGTGCTCCTCTTCCATGTGCTCCTCTTCAATGTGCTCCTCTTCTGTGTGGTCGTCTTCGTTGTGTTCCTCATCTGGGTGTTCCTCTTCTATGTGCTCCTCTTTTGTATGTTCATATTCTGTCTGTTCCTCTTCTTGTGTTCCTCTTCTGTATGCTCCTCCTCTGTGTGTTCCTCTTCAGGATGCTCCTCTTCTGTGTGGTCCTCTGCTCCTCTTATGTGCGTTCCTCCTCTGTGTGTTCCTCTTCTTTGTGCTCCTTTTCTGTATATTCCTCTTCTTTTATCCCTCTTATGTGTGCTCCTCTTCTGTTTCTGTGTGCTCGTCTTCCGTGTGCTCGTCTTCTGCGTGTTCCTCTTCTATTTGCTCCTCTTTATGTCTTGAAGTATTTGTATTTTCCAAAATCGCATAAGAATCGTTCAGACAATTGAACAGTTTTTCATATCCGCAGTAATCTTAAAGTGAGCCCAAAAGTTAATCTTAAGATAACACAATTCGATGAAGTAGTGTGAATTAATAAGTTCTGTTCGCACTTCTTTACATCAAGGTTCAAATGGATTAAGTGAAACTGAGTTAGAAGAAGAAGTGTAATGCCAGGCATGTATTGCGTAGCCGTATAGTAGTATATCCGTGGATAGAATATAGTAGTATATCCGGGGATAGAGTATTGTAGTATATCAGTGGATAGAGTATTGTAGTATATCCTTGGATATAGTATTGTAGTATATCCGTGGATAGAGTATTGTAGTATATCCTTGTATATATTATTATAGTATATCCGGGGATAGAGTATTGTAGTATATCGGTGTATAGAGTATTGTAGTATATCCGTGGATAGTGTATTGTAGTATATCCTTGGATATTGTATTGTAGTATATCCGTGGATAGAGTATCGAAGTATATTCATGGATAGAGTATTGTAGTATATCCGTGGATAGACTATCACTTGGCTGAAGACTGAACATTTATAATTCTCATTCATTATTCTTCTTTGGGTGCCATATCTGGTGACGTTGGCTATGACGGCAGTCCACACAGTTCTCTCAATTGCAGTCGTTGGGTATAATTGACTGGGTGTCACTGACTGGTCTTTCGAGCCACGTGTTTGGATTATACATACCTATTTGATTGTTTGCCTGTTGTGTCTTTCGATTTGGCTTTCAATAACAGCTTTTTCAATCTGATTGGTGCCCAACGTATGTCCTCGAAATCGCAGTTATCTTTTTGTTGTCTCGTTCAGTCATTGTCTGTGTTGTTGGCAGTGTTTGTGTTGTTGTCCGTGTCTGTGTTTTTGTCAGTGTCTGTGTTGTTGTCTGTGTCTGTGTCTGTGTCTGTGTCTGTGTCTGTGTCTGTGTCTGTGTCTGTGTCTGTGTCTGTGTCTGTGTCTGTGTCTGTGTCTGTGTTGTTGTCGGTGTTTGTGTTGTTGTCTGTGTCTGTGTTGTTGTCTGTGTCTGCGTTTTGTCAGTGTCTGTGTTGTTGTATGTGTCTGTGTTGTTGTCAGTGTTTGTGATGTTGTCTGTGTCTGTGTTGTTATCAGTGTCTGTGTTATCGTCTGTGTCTGTGTTGTTATCAGTGTCTGTCTTACTGTATGTGTCTATGTTGTTGTCTCTGTTTGTGTTGTTGTCTGTGTATGCGTTGTCTGTGTATGCTGTGTATGCGTTGTCCTGCTCTGTGTAGAACTTTTTCATTTGTCATGTGTTGTGTTCAGTATATGTTTTGTATTCTCCCGATGAACTATTATTATGTTGCTGCTAATATATCTTCCATACGCATATTAATTGTCCAGGATTCACTCCCTGGTATATCAATGTAAACCACATCTACTCCCTGGGAACACATACTCCCTGGGAACACATACTACCTGGGAACTCATATCCTGGTCTGCGTTGACATATTTCTATTCTTCATAACGATTGACATGTCGTAGAATGTTGCATTTACTATTGAAAATAATGCATTATTTTTATCACATTTACGTCTGATGTTAAAATGTAATTGAAAGGGTATATTTAATCCTCTCTCCAACTATAATGTTGCTGCTTGGTGTTTTAGCTTTATTTGAATCGACATGTAATTTTATTTTTCACAAATATGTATCTTGCTGCGTTTTCTGTACCAAGAGTATCCAATGTGTACTTATTCCCCCTGATCGGCTACTACAGCTGTGTCGTCAGCGTAATGAATGCTAATTATGTTTCTCCTACTACTCTGATGCCTTCAATGTCCTTATGTTTTCTTTGTATAGTTTTACTATATGATAAAACCAAATATGGAAATAAACCCAACCCTATTGTACACCTCGCTTTACCAATGTCCAGTCACGTGATTCGTGTAGTGCGTGTCCTTTTTCATATATCTTTTTGATCAAAACTCTTAGCGTGTTTCAATGCAAAATATTCCAGTGTTTGTATAATTTCAACTGCTACATCATCTGCACATGTCGCCTTCCCTTCTTTTATAGCAAAGTTTCCCTCATAGCTATGAACCCAACCTGTGGGTGCATCGTCATCCTCCTGCGGTTCGAATATGCTAAACCTTGCCTCCCATTACTGGTAAATCCCTGAAAAATTACCTGCCCAATCCGTGCCTGAATGCTTGCCTGTATTTTATTAACTCTGGCGTAACTCACCCTCCCTCTTGGCGTACGCGTTCTAGCTGAACCAGCTCACAGATGCGGAAATCATCATTCATAATATCCCCAGTGGCAGGAGCAATGTTAACTTTCCTCTGTAGTTCTTTAGATGCATAATATGCATCTAAAGAACTACGGAGGAAATTCTAGTCTCCGTGCGCACGAACGGCGTCGCGTGTGTTGCCATTACAACACGTAAGACTACAAAGCACCAGGTCGGCATAACATAATCCCGCCCATAACACCCATATATCTGTCAACGTGTTTGAATCTATTAGTTTTAAGTGCGTCATACGTGTACATTTGTATTATCATTGCATAATTCCAAGGCTTCCGGCATGCTTAGTCAAAATATTTCTGTTAATAAATTAGTGGAGATTGGTTTCGTCGCATTACACTCGACCTAACAGCAATAATCGTCGAACTGAACAGCGTCATTCGCGGAATCACCTTTATGAATGAATTGCCTCCTGGGCCGCGCGATAACACAACCAGCAGTTATCGTTTAGGACATGTCCTGGTTGGTAATTGCTTCAGGATAATATCTCAATACTTATCGCAACTGTTGTGAAAATATTGCAACAGTATTACAATAGTAATACAGCTATTGTAGTACAATCGCCCTCGTAAAATATCCCCAAATATTCAGCCGTAATAAGGACTGGAGGTAGACAGAGTTCGATATATATATTCAGATAGATAGAAGGATGTATGTATGTATGTATGTATGTATGTATGTATGTATGTATGTATGTATGTATGTATGTATGTATGTATGTATGTATGTATGTATGTATGTATGTATGTATGTGTGTATGTATGCATATATATATATGTGTGTGTGTGTGTGTGTGTGTGTGTGTGTGTGTGTGTGTGTGTGTGTGTGTGTGTGTGTGTGTGTGTGTGTGTGTGTGTGTGTGTGTGTGTGTGTGTGTGTGTGTGTGTGTGTGTGTGTGTGTGTGTGTGTGTGTGTGTGTGTGTGTGTGTGTGTGTGTGTGTGTGTGTGTGTGTGTGTGTGTGTGTGTGTGTGTGTGTGTGTGTATAGATAGATAGATAGATAGATAGATAGATAGATAGATAGATAGATAGATAGATAGATAGATAGATAGATAGATAGATAGATAGATAGATAGATAGATAGAGAGAGAGACAGACAGACATACCGACAGACAGACATACAGACAGAAAAGTAAATAGATTATACACCCCGCGGTTGAGATGTCTAGTCGATCTAGACGTATTGGTTGTGTCAGAAGCAGTAACTCCGAATTACTACGTAAGTTTATTCATTTCAATTTCGTAATGATGGGCACAGCTGTTCAAATCATAAGGAAATGTGTTTTTGAGATAAAACGCTAAAAGACACAGAACAATACACACGAATGACAGCGTTCATAGCTTCTGTCACATCAAGTTGTCATTGAATCGGTAGTAGCAGTAGCATGGTTTTACGGTTCTAGTCGGAAGTAGCAGTAGCAGCGGCTTACGGTTCTAGTCGGAAGTAGCAGTAGCATGGTTTTACTGTTCTAGTCGGAAGTAGCAGTAGCATGGTTTTACGGTTCTAGTCGGAAGTAGCAGTAGCATGGTTTTACGGTTCTAGTCGGAAGTAGCAGTAGCATGGTTTTACGGTTCTAGTCGGAAGTAGCAGTAGCATGGTTTTACGGTTCTAGTCGGAAGTAGCAGTAGCATGGTTTTACGGTTCTAGTCGGAAGTAGCAGTAGCATGGTTTTACGGTTCTAGTCGGAAGTAGCAGTAGCAGCGGTTTACGGTTCTAGTCGGAAGTAGCAGTAGCATGGTTTTACGGTTCTAGTCGGAAGTAGCAGTAGCATGGTTTTACGGTTCTAGTCGGAAGTAGCAGTAGCAGCGGTTTACGGTTCTAGTCGGAAGTAGCAGTAGCAGCGGTTTACGGTTCTAGTCTGAAGTAGCAGTAGCATGATTTTACGGTTCTAGTCGGAAGTAGCAGTAGCATGGTTTTACGGTTCTAGTCGGAAGTAGCAGTAGCAGCGGTTTACGGTTCTAGTCGGAAGTAGCAGTAGCAGCGGTTTACGGTTCTAGTCGGAAGTAGCAGTAGCATGGTTTTACGGTTCTAGTCGGAAGTAGCAGTAGCAGCGGTTTACGGTTCTAGTCGGAAGTAGCAGTAGCATGGTTTTACGGTTCTAGTCGGAAGTAGCAGTAGCAGCGGTTTACGGTTCTAATCAATATATCTAAACAATCTTTACATGACACGTGACCAGACGAGAAGAAACTGATGTAGCCAAGGCGAACAACAACTCAACGACATTGTGATTATAGGTGCTAAATCTAACGTGATTACAACCTGGGTAGTCTATGGGCTAGACATGTATTTCGACAACAATGTCATTGCATGGTGAACAACCGTTAAAACTTCCAGTGGACTGCGACAGAATGTCGCGGCTAGAACTATGGCAATATCCATGCATTTCCAGAGGCTATTAATTATTGTCTGAATGTTAACAATCGCTCCCGTCATTATATATTAACTATCATGTTTTATAATTAACATAAAACGGCATTCATCCATGTTGTGCTAAATTAGATATGTAAATGTATTTTTTTTTATTAGATATACTGTTACCATTTATGTGCGTCTGATGCCCTGGCGTGACCGATTGACCAACACTTGCTACAGGCGAACAGCTAATGAACAGTCAATGACATCAGAGATCGTCGCTTGACCGTGTTCTATGTGTCTCTCTATCCCTACACGGCGGCCTTGTCCTGGCTTATTTGTTCGCAGTCGCCGCCGTTGCCGCCAGGCGTCGATGACGCCGTGGGTTTCATCGCCACCTCCGATGCTGTCTTTTGGTTCCCAGTGGGCGCGCTAGGTGGCTGGACGTTGTTCGTCGGCGTCAGGGCGCTGTCCAGCGGACTGCTGTACTGCGTCAGGTCGGCGGCTATCATGCAGTCGTCGTCGTGGGCGCCCGCAGCGCCTGAACCACCTGGACAAGATCAGGTGATAATTGAGCAGACGCACGAGTGTACAGACAACTTCATTGTGATGCATGCAGTGCAGGCATCGTGTATAGACGATGTTAATGCTCACGTTGTCGGCCATACTTTTGTGTAATGTTATTTAGTCAGAAGGTCAAAAAACAACGAACAAATGTAGAGAATATATAGAGCAATACAAACACACACACGCACGCACGCACGCACGCACGCACGCACGCACACACACACACACTCACGCACCCTCGGATGCACATACGTGCGCAGAGAGACACAGAGAGACGCGCACAGAAACGCTGACAGACATACATATGACATAGATAGAGAGATATAAAAATGAGGGAGGGAGAGAGAGAGAGAGAGGGGGGAAGGAGGGAGGCAGACAGACAGACACACGGACAGATAGAACATAAGGTATACAAACGTTCCGACGCACAACTAGGCTATATCACAGTTTTCATGCAACATTCATAAAGATATAACTGCCGCAGTATGTATTTTTAAACCGTTGATGTTTAGCAAGTTGTGGAAGGACCATTGTTGTGGGAAGACCATAGTTGTGGGTGGACCATAGTTGTGGGATGATCATAGTTATTGGAGGACCATAGTTATGGCAGGACCATAGTTGTGGAAAGACCATTTCTGTGGAAGGACCGTAGTTGTGGAAGGACCATAGTTGCGGGAGGACCATTGTTGTGGGAGGACCATAGTTGTGGGAGGACCCTTGTAGTGGGTGGACCATAGTTGTGGGAGGACTATAGTAGCGGGAGGACCATTGTTGTGGGAGGACCATAGTTGTGGGAGGACCTTAGAAAATGTCGCTTGTCGTAGAAGCCCAAGGCAGTTGTTCGTCTACAGTTACTTGCCAACTTACTGCGCTTGTGTCTGACGAGACTTGTGATTGACGAGACTTGTGACTGACGAGACTTGTGTCTGACGAGACTTGTGACTGACGAGACTTGTGACTGACGAGACTTGTGTCTGACGAGACTTGTGACTGATGTAGACGTGTCGCCAGTCAATACTTCAATACTTCAGCTTCGTATCGACTACGAGCAACTGACATGCTTAATTAGGAAAATGATCTATCCCGATAACCGTTTGTCTGCAATGAATGCGACAAGGACACGTCGCAGTTTGGACGTTTCTTGAAACATGTAAACAGATTTACTTCGTCAATGTGCGACGCAGCGGTTTGGGTATCGCCGGCTACGTAAATATATAAATGATTTCCACGCGAATCACCACGTTTATATACAATACAGGTAATCTAAGTCACAATTAGATCGCACGTGACCGGACACGTGACCGGACACGTGACCGGACACGAGCAAGGACGATAAGAACCATTGAATATTGCAACAAGCCGCATAGGCAACCTATTTTGTTATTATTTCGTAGTTATTATGATGGGCTATATGATTGTTTAAAATATGAATCATTGCATTTATTTGTCGGCAGGAGCGCTCTAGACGAATGAGCGCGAGCAACTGGTACTAGGCGTCAACAGTAGCTGCTCGTTGTTTTACCATTTTCATTTTCTCTATCAGTGGCAAATCAACACGTCGCTTTCCACGTTAATTCAGGGCGATGTGTTAGTTTGAATAAAAACTTACATTCCATATTTTAGTTCAACGTTGTTACTAAAACAATTATTAATCACCACTGTTAAACTTTATCCCCGAAAACTGAGTTAAATTTTTTAAGTCGTTTATAAATGTTTTGTATTAGCATTATTTATCACTTTACGCGAATGTCACTGGCCGAACGTGATTCTCCGCTGTTGCTGCGTAGAAGGGAACTAGATTTAACAAGATTTAACAAGATTTGCCATCCAAGCCAAAGGCCCATATGGCAAGTGGACAAGGAAGCCATTGGCTTATCGAGAGTCCAACAATGTTCATCTACTTATAGCCCGCCCTCCTGAGATATGTGTCAACCTTGTTTTTAGATGTTCTTGATTACCCCAGAGAGTTATTGAACACTGGTCAATTCAGACTACATGTCGTAGAATTACGAAACAATGAGATGACAATAAAACCAGACCATCACCTAGTGAGAATGTAAGTAATCGATGTTGACCTGATATGAGCTCCACCTGCTACATCAATATAATGAGTTACCTGTTACAGCCAGCATTGATGACAGAAGACGCGACAAGCACACTTCTGTGATTATGTGACAGGTGGACGCAACGTTTCAAGGAGACATATGATGAGTGACGGATACGACGCCATATGCTCAACAGCCTCATAAACCTAGCAGTGCATATGACTCCTCTTTTATTAACAACGCAATTAAAACTGACCGACCATATTAATGATCACCGGTGCTGGCTATATATATATATATATATATATATATATATATATATATATATATATATATATATATATATATATATATATATCTTCGAGTACATCTAGATAGTATTGGTCATTCATATAATATATATATATATATATATATATATATATATATATATATATATATATATATATATATATATATATATATCTTCGAATACATCTAGATATTATTGGTCATTCATATATATATATATATATATATATATATATATATATATATATATATATATATATATATGAATGAATGAGCAATATATATATATATATATATATATATAATAGGTTTCCTTGTAGCATCACTGCACATTGAACTCATCAGGGCAACATAGAACAAATATATAAATAGGACAGAGAGGGGGAGTAGATAGACTGTTAAAACGACGAGGTAACGATTGAAAGGGAGATAGAGTCGGAGACACACACGCATACGCAAGCACGCATGCACACACACACACACACACACACACACACACACACACACACACACACACACACACACACACATACACACGCACGCACGCACGCACGCGCACGCACGCACGCACTCACACACACACACACACACACACACACTCACACAGTATATCGTAAACACGATGACATGTATGCAGACATAGCCTCCAGTCTGCTGTCGATTGTTCTTTTGACCAAGTTGGTGTTTTTTTAACCGCAACAAAAAGTTGTGTTTTATTGACTGACATTTGCAGCAAAAGAATTACTCCTCCACACGCTAGATTTCTTCCGCTGTTGTTTTTATACATAGTCTGTCGCATGTGAGTGTTAACACGCATGGTTCGTTTGAGAAAATACAGCAGCCTTTAGGCCCACACAATTGTGTCATGACAAATGGAATTTTCCTTGAATTAGTTATTAAGACATCTACCATCTACATTCAATTTAGTATCACGAACTTATTAACAACCCAGTAATTTGGTGTCTTGCTTATTTATAACGTTATTAATGTTTCATAATGAACAAGTATATGTTTAATAAAATGAGACATGGGCCTTTAAAACTAGATATAATCAGTCGTTACTGCCACGTGTGTGGTATAATTAACAAACTACCAACTACTAAATATATTACGTGCTAACGCTCTGTGGCGCCTACACGAACCAGGATGCTAGATGGTATCTTTATAGCGAATACAACAATTGCCTAATGCGACGCTGTCGTAGAGATGGCTTCAAGTGTATATGATAGGTTGTATTCTGAAGATCGTTAAGTTTATGGTAACTGTCTTTACTTACCCTGGCTGCTCATCCTTTAGACTGTTTGGTGTTGGTCGATGTCTCTTTTATATGGCGTACTACCAAAATACAAGAAGACATGTTCGTAGTAAATGGGTAATCATTCGAACTGTGGTTCAAAGATGCAGTCTTTTGAGAGTATCGTCCAATGCATATCATACAACGATGGATATTTGGAACCTCTCTGCTTGTGTGTGCGTACGTGCGTGCGCGCGTGCGTCAAATGTGTTGTTACATAGATTATCATCCGGGTCTTAGGACGGTTCAACATTGCGCTACTCACCTGGTACACCTGGTACACCTGGTACACCTGGTACACCTGGTACACCTGGTACACCTGATTATACGAACAGTAACTCAATTTCGCTGGGATGCGTTCAACCTAGCCGCTGTCGCTACGCGACGACGATTACATACGCATGAGTACATCACTGTCTATTTCCAGGTATTCCTTCGCACAGCTTAGTGACCTGCAGTAAAGTGGACCGTACGAAATTGTCCAGAACTCCGATCATCCAGATATATAGCCTCACTCTCTGCCATTGTGCTACGACACCTTCCAATACAATACACCGTAATACAGTACTATGCATAGCTAGCGCACAAATAAATCACAGAGACATTGCAAATGCTTACCTGTTGACAGCAAAATGGTTAATGACGAATTATTCACCGTCAGCCGGTTCTCTTGCCTTCTGATCGATCGTTCTATTGATTACCATTGATCGCGCGCACTTACGCGCGTGCCAGACCGTAGGTGTGCAGCGAGAGTAGCCGAGGGCATGTCGGCGCGCCGTTCCTCTAATAGAAGGACTAATATAAAGGCTCACTAATCGCGGCTTTAGCAGCATCATAGGAAGATTTGATAAAGATACCGGATAATTAACTGGACGGCACGCTAAGAAGATGTGTCAAGTAAAATTACGCTACAGCGGTAGTTAGCAACCTTCGTCGCTAATGAACAGCTACGGTCGTATAAACCGCGTTTGGTTTACTATCGTGATCTTTTAACTGTTAATATTATCGAAAATACACTTTTTACTTTTGAAATAACTACACATTTATACGTCGTGAAATGGGCTTATCAGCCAATTTTACGACGGACAAATATCACTTGATAATAATTAGCAACGAGAAATGCAAAATATTTACTGGCATTTAACTCCACGTAATGAACGATTGTATGATGTCATTGTATATACAGATTTGTTAGTTGACACTACCAAATTACTCATGGCGCCTGTTATGGATTCCTTAACAATAATTTGTCAGCAAAACAAAAATAACATCACCAGAACGCACAAATCGGTTGGATGGTGATTGTTTCGTGCGCTCAACAAAACAAAACAAAAATAAAATATCACCAGAACGCACAAATCGGTTGGATGGTGATTGTTTCGTGCGCTCAACAAAACAAAACAAAAATAGCATCACCAGAACGCACAAATCGGTTGGATGGTGATTGTTTCGTGCACTCAACAAAACAAAACAAAAATAACATCACCAGAACGCACAAATCGGTTGGATGGTGATTGTTTCGTGCGGTCAACAAAACAAAACAAAAATAACATCACCAGAACGCACAAATCGGTTGGATGGTGATTGTTTCGTGCGCTCAACAAAACAAAACAAAAATAAAATATCACCAGAACGCACAAATCGGTTGGATGGTGATTGTTTCGTGCGCTCAACAAAACAAAACAAAAATAACATCACCAGAACGCACAAATCGGTTGGATGGTGATTGTTTCGTGCGCTCAACAAAACAAAACAAAAATAACATCACCAGAACGCACAAATCGGTTGGATGGTGATTGTTTCGTGCGTTCAACAAAACAAAACAAAAATAACATCACCAGAACGCACAAATCGGTTGGATGGTGATTGTTTCGTGCGCTCAACAAAACTAATCGCTGTAAATTGTTAGGTGCCAAATAATTAATTCGATTCAAGATATGTCAACCACTCGATGATGTAGATATACAAAGACAGGTAACGGAAGAACACTGTGCAGTAACGAAATGAATACTTCTAAAACATAAATATAACAACATTATGATTTACATAAACATTTAATCGATAACGACCCTAAACGTAAGGCACTGGCGAAGAACACTACATCCGGGAGCTTCTATTGAAACTAGTGTTTATGCAAATTCGTGGACACTCAATGCTTTGCTTATATGTATCTTTCGTTAACGGTTCTAACGACTGATATCACCTTTCCTCGTAAGACCCAAGTAAAGAAGGCAAGTCCAGTGTTCATCCAAGTCCAGCGTTCATCCAAGTCCAGTGTTCATCCAAGTCCAGTGTTCATCCCATCCTACACCAGCCTTTCATTTGCCTCATATTCATGGGACATCTCGATTGATCGCGGCCGTACATTTAATAAGATTACTACCCCAAACTACAAGTTCCATTGGCTTATCGAGAATCCAACAATGTTATCATCTATGTATAGCCCGCCCTTATCAGATATATGTCAGTTCGAATTTCAAACATATTCACATTACTAGTGTTAGCACAATCATTTCACAGTTTGTTTCATTTATTTGTCACACTCTGTGAGAATGAGCAATTTCTCGCGTCCAACCTACACTGTTCCTTAACTAATGCTGCTTTGTGTCTTGTGGTTCTACTGCCTTGTTTAAGTTTGACAAGCATATTCCTATGGATATCCTCATTATCCATTCACTATTTTAAACACTTCTATTTGGTCACATCTTAGGCTCCTGGTCTCTAGTGTTATCAAACCACATTCTAATAAACGGCTTTCATAACTAAGGTCTCTCAATTCAGGAATTATTTTAGTTGCTCTTCGTAGTAGTCTTTCTAGTTTATCTGTCCTTCTTTCTAGCTTATATACAGCCTCCATGCTTGTATACGGCCTCAATGCTTGTATACGGCCTCCATGCGTGTATACGGCCTCCATGCTTGTACACGGCCTCCATTCTTGTACACGGCCTCCATGCTTGTATACGGCCTTCATGCTTGTATACGGCCTCCATGCTTGTATACGGCCTTCATGCTTCTATACGGCCTCCATGCTTGTATACGGCCTCCATGCTTGTATACGGCCTCCATGCTTGTATACGGCCTCCATGCTTGTATACGGCCTTCATGCTTGTATACGGCCTCCATGCTTGTATACGGCCTCCATGCTTGTACACGGCCTTAATGCTTGTATACGGCATCCATGCTTATATACGGCCTACATGCTTGTATACGGCCTCCATGCTTGTATACGGCCTCCATGCTTGTATACGGCCTCCATGCTTGTATACGGCCTCCATGCTTGTATACGGCCTTCATGCTTGTATACGGCTTCCATGCTTGTATACGGCCTCCATGCTTGTACACGGCCTTCATGCTTGTATACGGCATCCATGCTTGTATACGGCCTACATGCTTGTATACGGCCTCCATGCTTGTATACGGCCTCCATGCTTGTATACGGCCTCCATGCTTGTATACGGCCTCCATGCTTGTATACGGCCTTCATGCTTGTATACGGCCTCCATGCTTGTATACGGCCTCCATGCTTGTATACGGCCTCCATGCTTGTATACGGCCTCCATGCTTATATACGGCCTCCATGCTTGTACACGGCCTTCATGCTTGTATACGGCCTTCATGCTTGTATACGGCCTTCATGTTTGTATACCGGCCTCCATGCATCTATACGGCCTCCATGCTTGTATACGGCTTTCATGCTTGTATACGGCCTCCATGCTTGTACACGGCCTCCATGCTTGTATACGGCCTCCATGCTTGTACACGGCCTTTATGCTTGTATACGGCCTTCATGCTTGTATACGGCATTCATGCTTGTATACGGCCTTCATGCTTGTATACGGCCTTCATGCTTGTATACGGCCTTCATGCTTGTATACGGCCTCCATGCTTGTACACGGGCTCCATGCTTGTATACCGGCCTCCATGCTTGTACACGGCCTCCATGCTTGTATACGGCCTCCATGCTTGTATAAGGCCTCCATGCTTGTATACGGCCTCCATGCTTGTATACGGCCTTCATGCTTGTATACCGGCCTCCATGCTTGTATACGGCCTTCATGCTTGTATACGGCCTTCATGCTTGTATACGGCCTTCATGCATGTATACGGCCTCCATGCTTGTACACGGGCTCCATGCTTGTATACCGGCCTCCATGCTTGTATACGGCCTCCATGCTTGTATACGGCCTCCATGCTTGTACACGGCCTTCATGCTTGTACACGGCCTCCATGCTTGTATACGGCCTCCATGCTTGTATACGGCCTCCATGCTTGTATACGGCCTCCATGCTTGTACACGGCCTTCATGCTTGTACACGGCCTCCCTGCTTGTATACCGGCTTTCATGGTTGTATACGGCCTCCATGCTTGTATACCGGCCTTCATGCTTGTACACGGCCTCCATGCTTGTAAACGGCCTTCATGCTTGTACACGGCCTCCATGCTTGTACACGGCCTTTATGCTTGTACACGGCCTCCATGCTTGTATACGGCCTCCATGCTTGTATACGGCCTCCATGCTTGTATACGGCCTCCATGCTTGTATACGGCGTCCATGCTTGTACACGGCCTTCATGCTTGTATACGGCCTTCATGCTTGTATACGGCCTCCATGCTTGTATACGGCCTCCATGCTTGTATACGGCCTCCATTCTTGTATACCGGCCTCCATGCTTGTATACCGGCCTTCATGCTTGTATACGGCCTCCATGCTTGTACACGGCCTCCATGCTTGTATACGGCGTCCATGCTTGTATACGGCCTCCATGCTTGTACACGGCCTCCATGCTTGTACACGGCCTCCATGCTTGTATACGGCCTCCATGCTTGTATACGGCCTTCATGCTTGTATACGGCCTTCATGCTTGTGTGCGGCCTTCATGCTTGTATACGGCCTTCATGCTTGTATACGGCTTCCATGCTTGTACACGGGCTCCATGCTTGTATATTTGCCTCCATGCTTGTACACGGCCTCCATGCTTGTATACGGCCTCCATGCTTGTATACGGCCTCCATGCTTGTATACGGCCTCCATGCTTGTACACGGCCTCCATGCTTGTATACGGCCTCCATGCTTGTACACAGCCTTCATGCTTGTATACCGGCCTCCATGCTTGTACACGGCCTTCATGCTTGTATACCGGCCTTCATGCTTGTACACGGCCTCCATGCTTGTACACGGCCTCCATGCTTGTACACGGGCTCCATGTTTGTACTCGGCCTTCATGCTTGTATATGGCCTTCATGCTTGTACACGGCCTCCATGCTTGTATACCGGCCTTAATGCTTGTACACGGCCTTCATGCTTGTATACCGGCCTCCATGCGTGTATACGGCCTCCATGCTTGTACACGGCCATCATGCTTGTATACGGCCTCCATGCTTGTACACGGCCTTCATGTTTGTATACGGCCTCCATGCTTGTATACGGCCTTCATGCTTGTGTACGGCCTCCATGCTTGTATACGGCCTCCATGCTTCTACACGGCCTTCATGCTTGTACACGGCCTCCATGCTTGTATACGGCCTCCATGCTTGTATACGGCCTCCATGCTTGTATACGGCCTCCATGCTTGTACACGGCCTTCATGCTTGTACACGGCCTCCCTGCTTGTATACCGGCCTTCATGCTTGTATACGGCCTCCATGCTTGTATACCGGCCTTCATGCTTGTACACGGCCTCCATGCTTGTAAACGGCCTTCATGCTTGTACACGGCCTCCATGCTTGTACACGGCCTTCATGCTTGTACACGGCCTCCATGCTTGTATACGGCTTCCATGCTTGTATACGGCCTCCATGCTTGTATACGGCCTCCATGCTTGTATACGGCGTCCATGCTTGTACACGGCCTTCATGCTTGTATACGACCTTCATGCTTGTATACGGCCTCCATGCTTGTATACGGCCTCCATGCTTGTATACGGCCTCCATTCTTGTATACCGGCCTCCATGCTTGTATACCGGCCTTCATGCTTGTATACGGCCTCCATGCTTGTACACGGCCTCCATGCTTGTATACGGCCTCCATGCTTGTATACGGCCTCCATGCTTGTACACGGCCTCCATGCTTGTACACGGCCTTCATGCTTGTATACGGCCTCCATGCTTGTACACGGCCTTCATGCTTGTATACCGGCCTTCATGCTTGTATACGGCCTCCATGCTTGTACATGGCCTCCATGCTTATACACGGCCTCCATGCTTGTTTACGGCCTTCATGCTTGTATACGGCCTCCATGCTTGTATACGGCCTTCATGCTTGTATACGGCCTTCATGCTTGTATACGGCCTCCATGCTTGTATACGGCCTTCATGCTTGTATACGGCCTCCATGCTTGTTTACGGCCTCCATGCTTGTATACGGCCTCCATGCTTGTATACGGCCTCCATGCTTGTATACGGCCTTCATGCTTGTATACGGCCTCCATGCTTGTACACGGCCATCATGCTTGTATACGGCCTTCATGCTTGTATACGGCCTTCATGCTTGTACACGGCCTCCATGCTTGTATACGGCCTTCACGCTTATATACGGCCTCCATGCTTGTATACGGCCTTCATGCTTGTATACGGCCTCCATGCTTGTACACGGCCATCATGCTTGTATACGGCCTTCATACTTGTGTACGGCCTCCATGCTTGTATACGGCCTTCATGCTTGTATACGGCCTCCATGCTTGTACACGGCCATCATGCTTGTATACGGCCTTCATGCTTGTATACGGCCTTCATGCTTGTATACGGCCTCCATGCTTGTATACGGCCTCCATGCTTGTATACGGCCATCATGCTTGTATACGGCCTCCATGCTTGTTTACGGCCTCCATGCTTGTATACGGCCTCCATGCTTGTATACGGCCTCCATGCTTGTATACGGCCTCCATGCTTGTATACGGCCTTCATGCTTGTATACCGGCCTCCATGCTTGTACACGGCCTTCATGCTTGTATACCGGCCTTCATGCTTGTACATGGCCTCCATGCTTGTACACGGCCTCCATGCTTGTACACGGGCTCCATGTTTGTACTCGGCCTTCATGCTTGTATATGGCCTTCATGCTTGTACACGGCCTCCATGCTTGTATACCGGCCTTCATGCTTGTACACGGCCTTCATGCTTGTATACCGGCCTCCATGCGTGTATACGGCCTCCATGCTTGTACACGGCCATCATGCTTGTATACGGCCTCCATGCTTGTACACGGCCTTCATGTTTGTATACGGCCTCCATGCTTGTATACGGCCTTCATGCTTGTATACGGCCTCCATGCTTGTATACGGCCTCCATGCTTGTACACGGCCTTCATGCTTGTACACGGCCTCCATGCTTGTATACGGCCTCCATGCTTGTATACGGCCTCCATGCTTGTATACGGCCTCCATGCTTGTACACGGCCTTCATGCTTGTACACGGCCTCCCTGCTTGTATACCGGCCTTCATGGTTGTATACGGCCTCCATGCTTGTATACCGGCCTTCATGCTTGTACACGGCCTCCATGCTTGTAAACGGCCTTCATGCTTGTACACGGCCTCCATGCTTGTACACGGCCTTTATGCTTGTACACGGCCTCCATGCTTGTATACGGCCTCCATGCTTGTATACGGCCTCCATGCTTGTATACGGCCTCCATGCTTGTATACGGCGTCCATGCTTGTACACGGCCTTCATGCTTGTATACGGCCTTCATGCTTGTATACGGCCTCCATGCTTGTATACGGCCTCCATGCTTGTATACGGCCTCCATTCTTGTATACCGGCCTCCATGCTTGTATACCGGCCTTCATGCTTGTATACGGCCTCCATGCTTGTACACGGCCTCCATGCTTGTACACGGCCTCCATGCTTGTATACGGCCTCCATGCTTGTATACGGCCTTCATGCTTGTATACGGCCTTCATGTTTGTACTCGGCCTTCATGCTTGTATATGGCCTTCATGCTTGTACACGGCCTCCATGCTTGTATACCGGCCTTCATGCTTGTACACGGCCTTCATGCTTGTATACCGGCCTCCATGCGTGTATACGGCCTCCATGCTTGTATACGGCCTCCATGCTTGTATACGGCCTCCATGCTTGTACACGGCCTCCATGCTTGTATACGGCCTCCAT
Organism: Lamellibrachia columna; assembly: GCA_963662155.1. Taxonomy (NCBI): domain Eukaryota; kingdom Metazoa; phylum Annelida; class Polychaeta; order Sabellida; family Siboglinidae; genus Lamellibrachia; species Lamellibrachia columna. Next base: position 1,748,477 of record OY759263.1, read on the forward strand.
GCTTGTACACAGCCTTCATGCTTGTATACCGGCCTCCATGCTTGTACACGGCCTTCATGCTTGTATACCGGCCTTCATGCTTGTACACGGCCTCCATGCTTGTACACGGCCTCCATGCTTGTACACGGGCTCCATGTTTGTACTCGGCCTTCATGCTTGTATATGGCCTTCATGCTTGTACACGGCCTCCATGCTTGTATACCGGCCTTCATGCTTGTACACGGCCTTCATGCTTGTATACCGGCCTCCATGCGTGTATACGGCCTCCATGCTTGTACACGGCCATCATGCTTGTATACGGCCTCCATGCTTGTACACGGCCTTCATGTTTGTATACGGCCTCCATGCTTGTATACGGCCTTCATGCTTGTATACGGCCTCCATGCTTGTATACGGCCTCCATGCTTGTACACGGCCTTCATGCTTGTACACGGCCTCCATGCTTGTATACGGCCTCCATGCTTGTATACGGCCTCCATGCTTGTTTACGGCCTCCATGCTTGTATACGGCCTTCATGCTTGTATACGGCCTTCATGCTTATATACGGCCTCCATGCTTGTATACGGCCTCCATGCTTGTACACGGCCTTCATGCTTGTATACGGCCTCCATGCTTGTATACGGCCTCCATGCTTGTTTACGGCCTCCATGCTTGTATACGGCCTCCATGCTTGTATACGGCCTCCATGCTTGTATACGGCCTCCATGCTTGTTTACGGCCTTCATGCTTGTATACGGCCTTCATGCTTGTACACGGCCTCCATGCTTGTATACGGCCTCCATGCTTGTACACGGCCTCCATTCTTGTATACGGCCTCCATGCTTGTATACGAGTACTTTTCTTGTGTGGTTCTACCTAGTACAGCAACCCCTTTTTTGTATTGTTCGTCCATGTTTCCATGTCCTATGTTTATGCATTTACACTTCTTAAATTTGAGTAACATTTGATATTTTTCTGACCATTTAACCAATTTATCTAGATTATCCGAAATGTTCCGAAGTACATTGTCAGCATTACATACTGCTACATGCAAACAGGACAGACGGTTATGCAGTATATTGTCAGCATTACATAGTGCTACATGCAAACAGGACAGACATTTACGAAGTACATTGTCAGCATTACATACTGCTACATGCAAACAGGACAGACGGTTACGCAGTATATTGTCAGCGTTACATACTGCTACATGCAAATAGGAGAGACATTTACGAAGTACATTATTAGCATTATATACTGCTACATGCGAACAGGACAGACATTTACGAAGTACATTGTCAGCGTTATATACTGCTACATACCAACTGATCACTGCCATGGACATTCGTTTCTTTGTGGTTGTTTCTTTTCTTATAGGTTGCTAACAGCAATGGGACTCTGACCTTTAGTTATTAACTCCATGTGTGCACTGTGCGCCTACTTTGTCATTTCACGCCCTTGCATTCATAGTAGCAGCATTCATGTTTAAAATAAAACGACGACCATAAGTACATAAATAACGGCTTTTGTCAGTCAATGCTAAAGTCAACGCGCCATCAGACGTCAATAATGCACCCAACTGCTGTAGAACTATTGCAGAACGAGTCGACTGGATGGAACCAAGAAAGTCTAGCTCTGGCCAACTATTAACGTATAAAGTTAACAGCTCGTATAACGCAAACAGCGCTTGCAACGCCAACACCAACGCAGCGGCGTGTCTGACTTCATCGAAACCCTTAGCTTCTGGCTTTGTATTGAAAAAATAATAAACACTAAACAAGAACATGAACACGAGTCTTTGGAAACTAAACATCATTTCTGTTGGCGATGATGGAAAATGGGGACGATATAATGTATACTGACTGTGATTGTGACAACGATGGCAGCAACTACGAACGCAACGAAGATAATAGTGGCGATGTCGACAAATAAGACGTAAGTGAAGGGATGATTATGATTTAGCCTATCGTGAATCCGGTTCGTTGATGTCCAAATATGTAGTGTGTGAATAGATATAATATAGATGTAATATATGCAGTCGGTTTACAAAAAGTGCGTATTTTGTCGTAGTGGACACTAGGTAGATTTGAATTTTCCAAAAATTAATTTTAAATGAGACTAAAAAAATCGAATTGACGATGGACTTTTAATTGAGGAGGAATCTTTAATTGAGGAGGGACCTTTAACGACCACAAACTCTTTACGGGATAACCGCAATATTTATATACTTACTTAATCGTCTTCGTGCCTAATTGCGCATAGGTGCATTTCTGTAAACCCCCACAGTTCCCCTCCAAGTTGGTTTGGTTATCCTCATTTTCGTTTTCAACGAGGTTGCTCTGGCTATGATTTATTGCGGTCATCAACATTGCGTAAAACGTGATCGATCCATCTCCATCTTCTTGTCGTGAGCAAGTCATCCATTGTGACCGAGTCATTTATTTTAATTTGTGCAGTATGTTTCATAAGTTCTTTGTTTGTAATATTTTGTGGATAGAATATTCGTATTATGCTTCGAAGGCATTTTGTGTGGAAGTTGTGTCAGATATATACCGTAATAACTCGACAGGCCGACACAAGTGATGCGTAGTAGCATTTCACAACGACACATATTACAACATAAATTAACACATTGACTATACTATCGACAACAACCAATGTGGCAAAGAAACTATCTACCTGAAGGCAACGAGCGCATTACAATAATTCATTGAAGAAAAACGAAATATTATATTTAAAAAGTTATGTATAACTTTATTAAACATTGTATACAATGTTGGGAAATAACAGCATATATGAACACCAACACTTGTTCGGTAAGGCAGAAAGACATGGGTTCAATGCAACACTTGTGTTACAGGTGCAAGGCCCGGTGTGTGTACGGCTGATAACAAAACCCAAGAAGGTCAACACCGGCACAGTCGTACACAGAGGCTGTACACAGTCGTACACAGAGGCTGTACACAGTCGTACACAGAGGCTGTACACAGTCGTACACAGAGGCTGTACACAGTCGTACACAGAGGCTGTATACAGTCGTGCACAGAGGCTGTACACAGTCGTACACAGAGGCTGTACACAGTCGTACACAGATGTTGTACACAGTCGTACACAGAGGCTGTACACAGTCGTGCACAGAGGCTGTACACAGTCGTGCACAGAGGCTGTACACAGTCGAACACAGAGGCTGTACACAGTCGTGAACAGAGGCTGTATACAGTCGTGCACAGAGGCTGTACACAGTCGTACAAAGAGGCTGTACACAGTCGTACACAGAGGCTGTACACAGTCGTGCACAGAGGCTGTATACAGTCGTACAAAGAGGCTGTACACAGTCGTACACAGAGGCTGTACACAGTCGTACACAGAGGCTGTACACAGTCGTACACAGAGGTGTCGCCTACAAAGAATGTATTATAAACACGACCTAAGTGTCCCAAAAATATAAATGTAAATGCTTAATTTAGCCAATTTTAAACAATAACAGCAGCGGCAGCGGCAGCGGCAGCGGCAGCGGCAGCGGCAGCGGCAGCGGCAGCGGCAGCGGCAGCGGCAGCGGCAGCGGCAGCGGCAGCGGCAGCGGCAGCGGCAGCGGTATATAGCGGCGTTAGGGTCTATTGAACATAAATTAGTTAAATAATTCTTATATCATAATCGAATGAATGTTTCGACTACCCAAATTAAAGGATATGATTACAATACCGATCACACCCTCTACAATAGATATGGTTACAACTGTGCACAACTAACCGATAATACACAATACCAGGCAACTGGTCACCGAGCTAGAAACGTGTCCACTAGAAGGGGCAGTACATGCGGAAATCTGTTCAACCTGAGAGTCTGCCAAAGGAAGAACTATTCTCGACGTAGGTTTCAAATATACATCCATTTGTGGACTTTCAACCAAACATGTACAACAACACTCACACGCCACGTGACACGTACATTAAACATGTACGACAACACTCACACACCACGTGACACGTACATTAAACATGTACGACAACACTCACACGCCACATGACACGTACATTAAACATGTACAACACTCACACGCCACGTGACACGTACATTAAACATGTATGGCAACACTCACACATTACGTGACACGTACAGTAAACATGTACGACAACACTCACACATTATGTGACAAGTACATTAAACATGCACGACAACACTCACACGTCACGTGACACGTACATTAAGCATGCACAACAACACTCACACATCACGTGACACGTACATTAAACCATGGAATAAACTCAAACACAATCATACCAGTCTTAACTCAAACTCAGTCACACCAGTCTAAACTCAAACACGATCACACAGGTCTGAACTCAAAATCAATTATACCAGTCCAAACTCAAACTCAATCATACCAGTTTAAACTTAAACTCAATCATACATGTCTAACAACCAACAGGTAGGAGCATACGAGTAAGTTTTAATAATATTCCGTAATAGATATTACATTCTGACATGTACCGTATGACATGTACCGTACGTCATACACAATTAAATATCTAAACAATCCACAACCAACGACATTTGACACACTAAGCACTAGTCTATGTGTTTACAAAAATATTAACATTAAATAAAGTGTTCGCTGCTTGTGTAACAACCGCCGTGACAGAGGAGATGCTCACGGCCGACACACCGGGTATCGGGAGGCACGGGCGGGAAGTAGGAACCTAAATTCAACAGTGCACACATCCACGACACTTACCACTGAAATAACACAAAATCCGGTGCACTAGTTTTACTGAATAAATCAATGTTGCCTGTGTTAATCGAACTGAATTCCATCTGGGATCAGGTTCTATTGTATTTCATTTATTAACATTTGTGCTCTGTCTTATTTAATTGGACTGTTTTGGAATGCAACTGTTATGTGAATTTTGGAATCGCACTAGGCACCTTGTATTTGTGTATATGCGCTACGTGTGGCACGGGGCTACACCTGGCCCGTGACATCAGTAGGCGCTACTTGTGGCACGGGGCTACACCTGGCCCGTGACATCAGTAGGCGCTACTTGTGGCACGGGGCTACACCTGGCCCGTGACATCAGTAGGCGCTACTTGTGGCACGGGGCTACACCTGGCCCGTGACATCAGTAGGCGCTACTTGTTGCACGGGGCTACACCTGGCCCGTGACATCAGTAGGCGCTACTTGTTGCACGGGGCTACACCTGGCCCGTGACATCAGTAGGCGATACGTGTGGCACGGGGCAACACCTGGCCCATGACATCAGTAGGCGCTACGTGTTGCACGGGGCTACACCTGGCCCGTGACATCAGTAGGCGCTACTTGTGGCACGGGGCTACACCTGGCCCGTGACATCAGTAGGCGCTACTTGTGGCACGGGGCTACACCTGGCCCGTGACATCAGTAGGCGCTACTTGTGGCACGGGGCTACACCTGGCCCGTGACATCAGTAGGCGCTACTTGTTGCACGGGGCTACACCTGGCCCGTGACATCAGTAGGCGATACGTGTGGCACGGGGCAACACCTGGCCCATGACATCAGTAGGCGCTACGTGTTGCACGGGGCTACACCTGGCCCGTGACATCAGTAGGCGCTACTTGTGGCACGGGGCTACACCTGGCCCGTGACATCAGTAGGCGCTACTTGTGGCACGGGGCTACACCTGGCCCGTGACATCAGTAGGCGCTACTTGTGGCACGGGGCTACACCTGGCCCGTGACATCAGTAGACGCTATGTGTGGCACGGGGCTACACCTGGCCCGTGACATCAGTAGGCGCTACTTGTGGCACGGGGCTACACCTGGCCCGTGACATCAGTAGGCGCTACTTGTAGCACGGGGCTACACCTGGCCCGTGACATCAGTAGGCGCTACTTGTTACACGGGGCTACAACTGGCCCGTGACATCAGTAGGCGCTACTTGTGGCACGGGGCTACACCTGGCCCGTGACATCAGTAGACGCTACTTGTGGCACGGGGCTACACCTGGCCCGTGACATCAGTAGGCGCTACTTGTGGCACGGGGCTACACCTGGCCCGTGACATCAGTAAGCGCTACTTGTTGCACGGGGCTACACCTGGCCCGTGACATCAGTAGGCGCTACTTGTGCCACGGGGCTACACCTGGCCCGTGACATCAGTAGGCGCTACGTGTGGCACGGGGCTACACCTGGCCCGTGACATCAGTAGGCGCTACTTGTTGCACGGGGCTACACCTGGCCCGTGACATCAGTAGGCGCTACTTGTGCCACGGGGCTACACCTGGCCCGTGACATCAGTAGGCGCTACGTGTGGCACGGGGCTACACCTGGCCCGTGACATCAGTAGGCGCTACTTGTTGCACGGGGCAACACCTGGTCCATGACATCAGTAGGCGCTACGTGTTGCACGGGGCTACACCTGGCCCGTGACATCAGTAGGCGCTACTTGTGGCACGGGGCTACACCTGGCCCGTGACATCAGTAGGCGCTACTTGTGGCACGGGGCTACACCTGGCCCGTGACATCAGTAGGCGCTACTTGTGGCACGGGGCTACACCTGGCCCGTGACATCAGTAGGCGCTACTTGTTGCACGGGGCTACACCTGGCCCGTGACATCAGTAGGCGCTACTTGTTGCACGGGGCTACACCTGGCCCGTGACATCAGTAGGCGATACGTGTGGCACGGGGCAACACCTGGCCCATGACATCAGTAGGCGCTACGTGTTGCACGGGGCTACACCTGGCCCGTGACATCAGTAGGCGCTACTTGTGGCACGGGGCTACACCTGGCCCGTGACATCAGTAGGCGCTACTTGTGGCACGGGGCTACACCTGGCCCGTGACATCAGTAGGCGCTACTTGTGGCACGGGGCTACACCTGGCCCGTGACATCAGTAGACGCTATGTGTGGCACGGGGCTACACCTGGCCCGTGACATCAGTAGACGCTATGTGTGGCACGGGGCTACACCTGGCCCGTGACATCAGTAGGCGCTACTTGTGGCACGGGGCTACACCTGGCCCGTGATATCAGTAGGCGCTGCTTGTAGCACGGGGCTACACCTGGCCCGTGACATCAGTAGGCGCTACTTGTTACACGGGGCTACAACTGGCCCGTGACATCAGTAGGCGCTACTTGTGGCACGGGGCTACACCTGGCCCGTGACATCAGTAGACGCTACTTGTGGCACGGGGCTACACCTGGCCCGTGACATCAGTAGGCGCTACTTGTGGCACGGGGCTACACCTGGCCCGTGACATCAGTAGGCGCTACTTGTTGCACGGGGCTACACCTGGCCCGTGACATCAGTAGGCGCTACTTGTGCCACGGGGCTACACCTGGCCCGTGACATCAGTAGGCGCTACGTGTGGCACGGGGCTACACCTGGCCCGTGACATCAGTAGGCGCTACTTGTTGCACGGGGCTACACCTGGCCCGTGACATCAGTAGGCGCTACTTGTGCCACGGGGCTACACCTGGCCCGTGACATCAGTAGGCGCTACGTGTGGCACGGGGCTACACCTAGCCCGTGACATCAGTAGGCGCTACTTGTTGCACGGGGCAACACCTGGTCCATGACATCAGTAGGCGCTACGTGTTGCACGGGGCTACACCTGGCCCGTGACATCAGTAGGCGCTACTTGTGGCACGGGGCTACACCTGGCCCGTGACATCAGTAGGCGCTACTTGTGGCACGGGGCTACACCTGGCCCGTGACATCAGTAGGCGCTACTTGTGGCACGGGGCTACACCTGGCCCGTGACATCAGTAGGCGCTACTTGTTGCACGGGGCTACACCTGGCCCGTGACATCAGTAGGCGCTACTTGTGGCACGGGGCTACACCTGGCCCGTGACATCAGTAGGCGCTACTTGTGGCACGGGGCTACACCTGGCCCGCAACATAAGTAGGCACTACGTGTGGCACGGGGCTACACCTGGCCCGTGACATCAGTAGGCGCTACTTGTGGCACGGGGCTACACCTGGCCCGCGACATAAGTAGGCACTACGTGTGGCACGGGGCTACACCTGGCCCGAGACATCAGTAGGCGCTACTTGTGGCACGGGGCTACACCTGGCCCGTGACATCAGTAGGGGCTACTTGTGGCACGGGGCTACACCTGGCCCGTGACATCAGTAGGCGCTACTTTTTGCACGGGGCTACACCTGGCCCGTGACATCAGTAGGCGCTACTTGTGGCACGGGGCTACACCTGGCCCGTGACATTAGTAGGCGCTACTTGTGGCACGGGGCTACACCTGGCCCGTGACATCAGTAGGCGCTACTTGTGGCACGGGGCTACACCTGGCCCGTGACATCAGTAGGCGCTACTTGTGGCACGGGGCTACACCTGGCCCGTGACATCAGTAGGCGCTACTTGTGGCACGGGGCTACACCTGGCCCGTGACATCAGAATGCGCTACTTGTTGCACGGGGCTACACCTGGCCCGTGACATCAGTAGGCGCTACTTGTTGCACGGGGCTACACCTGGCCCGTGACATCAGTAGGCGCAACTTGTGGCACGGGGCTACACCTGGCCCGTGACATCAGTAGGCGCTACGTGTTGCACGGGGCTACACCTGGCCCGTGACATCAGTAGGCGCTACTTGTGGCACGGGGCTACACCTGGCCCGTGACATCAGTAGACGCTACTTGTGGCACGGGGCTACACCTGGCCCGAGACATCAGTAGGCGCTACTTGTGGCACGGGGCTACACCTGGCCCGTGACATCAGTAGGCGCTACTTGTAGCACGGGGCTACACCTCGCCCGTGACATCAGTAGGCGCTACTTGTGGCACGGGGCTACACCTGGCCCGTGACATCAGTAGACGCTACTTGTGGCACGGGGCTACACCTGGCCCGAGACATCAGTAGGCGCTACTTGTGGCACGGGGCTACACCTGGCCCGTGACATCAGTAGGCGCTACTTGTGGCACGGGGCTACACCTCGCCCGTGACATCAGTAGGCGCTACTTGTTGCACGGGGCTACACCTGGCTTGTGACATCGGTAGGCGCTACTTGTTGCACGGGGCTACACCTGGCCCGTGACATCAGTAGGCGCTATTTTTTGCACGGGGCTACACCTGGCCCGTGACATCAGTATGCGCTACTTGTGGCACGGGGCTACACCTGGCCCGTGACATCAGTAGGCGCTACTTGTTGCACGGGGCTACACCTGGCCCGTGACATCAGTAGGCGCTATTTTTTGCACGGGGCTACACCTGGCCCGTGACATCAGTAGGCGCTACTTGTTGCACGGGGCTACACCTGGCCCGAGACATCAGTAGGCGCTACTTGTGGCACGGGGCTACACCTGGCCCGTGACATCAGTAGGCGCTACTTGTGGCACGGGGCAACACCTGGCCCGTGACATCAGTAGGGGCTACTTGTGCCACGGGGCTACACCTGGCCCGTGACATCAGTAGGCGCTACTTGTGGCACGGGGCTACACCTGGCCCGTGACATCAGTAGGCGCTACTTGTGGCACGGGGCTACACCTGGCCCGTGACATCAGTAGGCGCTACTTGTGGCACGGGGCAACACCTGGCCCGTGGCATCAGTAGGGGCTACTTGTGCCACGGGGCTACACCTGGCCCGTGACATCAGTAGGCGCTACTTGTGGCACGGGGCTACACCTAGCCCGTGACATCAGTAGGCGCTACTTGTTGCACGGGGCTACACCTGGCCCGTGACATCAGTAGGCGCTACTTGTGGCACGGGGCTACACCTGGCCCGTGACATCAGTAGGCGCTACTTGTTGCACGGGGCTACACCTGGCCCGTGACATCAGTAGGCGCTACTTGTGGCACGGGGCTACACCTGGCATGTGACATCAGTAGGCGCTACTTGTTGCACGGGGCTACACCTGGCCCGTGACATCAGTAGGCGCTACTTGTGGCACGGGGCTACACCTGGCCCGTGACATCAGTAGGCGCTACTTGTGGCACGGGGCTACACCTGGCCCGTGACATCAGTAGGCGCTACTTGTTGCACGGGGCTACACCTGGCCCGTGACATCAGTAGGCGCTACTTGTGGCACGGGGCTACACCTGGCCCGTGACATCAGTAGGCGCTACTTGTGGCACGGGGCTACACCTGGCCCGTGACATCAGTAGGCGCTACTTGTGGCACGGGGCTACACCTGGCCCGTGACATCAGTAGGCGCTATGTGTGGCACGGGGCTACACCTGGCCCGTGACATCAGTAGGCGCTACTTGTTGCACGGGGCTACACCTGGCCCGTGACATCAGTAGACGCTATGTGTGGCACGGGGCTACACCTGGCCCGTGACATCAGTAGGCGCTATGTGTGGCACGGGGCTACACCTGGCCCGTGACATCAGTAGGCGCTACTTGTTGCACGGGGCTACACCTGGCCCGTGACATCAGTAGGCGCTACTTGTGGCACGGGGCAACACCTGGCCCATGACATCAGTAGGCGCTACGTGTGGCACGGGGCTACACCTGGCCCGTGACATCGGAGCATAGCGAGAGCCATTGAGATCACCACTGCTGTCTTCAATGTACCGGAGGACATGTCAACGTTGTCTCTTTGTTTCCAAATGCTTTACAAAACTGAGGTATATAAATATTACAAGCATGTCGTACACTTTCTAACTGCCTTGGAAAACTGAGGTATATATTACAAACATGTCGGAGACTTGTTTATAGAATGTGAATTGAGATTATTTGATAATTGGATTGATCTATTTCAAGCACGTCAAAGAATAAATATTCCCATGCAAAAACCGCCTTAATATTCATGTATTAATTTAATATGCATTCGCACGCACACATACACACATACACTTATTCGCACGCACGCATGTATACACAAGCTCGCAAGCAAGCACGCGCGCACGCACACACGCGCACACACGCATACGTACACACGTACACACGCACAGATGTACAATCGCGTAATCGTACAAACATACAAATGTGCATACGTTCATACATACAGGCATACATACATACATACATACATACAAACATACATACATACGTACGTACGTACGTACGTACGTACGTACGTACGTACGAACGGGCATACATGGTGACAAACAAACGATATCCATACAACTTAATATAACTAGTCTTATTTCTTATTTCCAACAACACGGTCTTTGGTACACATTTGCTTTACATGATGCAATATAACTGTGGACTGCATCAGATGGATATCTTGAATGTCTTCACACGATGCAATATAACTGTGGACTGCTTCAGATGGATATCTTGAATGTCTTCACACGATGCAATATAACTGTGGACTGCTTCAGATGGATATCTTGAATGTCTTCACACGATGCAATATAACTGTGGACTGCTTCAGATGGATATCTAGAATGTCTTCACACGATGCAATATAACTGTGGACTGCTTCAGATGGATATCTTGAATGTCTTCACACGATGCAATATAACTGTGGACTGCTTCAGATGGATATCTTGAATGTCTTCACACGATGCAATATAACTGTGGACTGTTTTATATGGATGTATTGAATGTCTTCACATAATGCAATATAACTGTGGACTGTTTCAGATGGATGTCGTGAATGTCTTCACATGATGCAATATAACTGTGGACTGTTTCAGATGGATGTCTTGAATGTCTTCACATAATGCAATATAACTGTGGACTGTTTCAGATGGATGTCGTGAATGTCTTCACATGATGCAATATAACTGTGGACTGCTTCAGATGGTTGTATTGAATGTCTTCACATGATGCAATATAACTGTGGACTGTTTCAGATGGATGTAGTGAATGTCTTCACATGATACAATATAACTGTGGACTGTTTCAGATGGATGTAGTGAATGTCTTCACATAATGCAATATAACTATGGACTGTTCCAGATGGATGTCGTGAATGTTTTCACACGATGCAATATAACTGTGGACTGTTTCAGATGGATGTCGTGAATGTTTTCACACGATGCAATATAACTGTGGACTGTTCCAGATGGATGTCGTGAATGTCTTCACATGATGCAATATAACTGTGGACTGCTTCAGATGGATGTATTGAATGTCTTCACATAATGCAATATAACTGTGGACTGTTTCAGATGGATGTAGTGAATGTCTTCACCTAATGCAATATAACTGTGGACTGTTCCAGATGGATGTCGTGAATGTCTTCACATGATGCAATATAACTGTGGACTGTTTCAGATGGATGTAGTGAATGTCTTCACATGATGCAATATAACTGTGGACTGTTTCAGATGGATGTAGTGAATGTCTTCACCTAATGCAATATAACTGTGGACTGCTTCAGATGGATGTCGTGAATGTCTTCACATGATGCAATATAACTGTGGACTGTTTCAGATGGATGTAGTGAATGTCTTCACATGATGCAATATAACTGTGGACTGTTTCAGATGGATATCTTGAATGTCTTCGCATGATGCAATATAACTGTGGACTGTTTCAGATGGATGTAGTGAATGTCTTCACATGATGCAATATAACTGTGGACTGTTTCAGATGGATGTAGTGAATGTCTTCACATGATGCAATATAACTGTGGACTGTTCCAGATGGATGTCGTGAATGTCTTCACATGATGCAATATAACTGTGGACTGTTTCAGATGGATGTAGTGAATGTCTTCACATGATGCAATATAACTGTGGACTGTTTCAGATGGATGTAGTGAATGTCTTCACCTAATGCAATATAACTGTGGACTGCTTCAGATGGATGTCGTGAATGTCTTCACATGATGCAATATAACTGTGGACTGTTTCAGATGGATGTAGTGAATGTCTTCACATGATGCAATATAACTGTGGACTGTTTCAGATGGATATCTTGAATGTCTTCGCATGATGCAATATAACTGTGGACTGTTTCAGATGGATATCTTGAATGTCTTCGCATGATGCAATATAACTGTGGACTGTTTCAGATGGATGTAGTGAATGTCTTCACATGATGCAATATAACTGTGGACTGTTTCAGATGGATGTAGTGAATGTCTTCACATGATGCAATATAACTGTGGACTGTTTCAGATGGATGTAGTGAATGTCTTCACATGATGCAATATAACTGTGGACTGTTTCAGATGGATATCTTGAATGTCTTCGCATGATACAATATAACAAGTTGAAAACATTATTAAATTGATTGTGTCACTTATTGCTGTTTTTGTATGCCCTTAATTAAGATAGCCCCAAGGGTAGAAGTCAGGAAGTGACTGATCAGGTGACTGCAGCACGTACTCAAATCTGCCCTCAATCAAGTACATTCAACATATACATTCAACATATACATCCAACATTTCCACGGCAATCACGTGAAACAAACATATATCAAAGAACGTGTCATTTGAAATAAATAAATAAAACGCGTTTCCTTATATTGCATGGGTACCGTTTTTTTGGTCACCAAATATCTATCTAAACACACACACACACACACACACACACACACACACACACACACACACACACACACACACACACACACACACACACACACACACACACACACACACACACACACACACACACACACACACACACACACACACACACACACACACACACACACACACACACACACACACACACACACACACACACACACACACACAATATTGTGCCATATGTACAAAGCATCAGGTAACTCGACAACTACATGCCACAGCGAGTCTGTTGGGTGAGCTGCAGCTGTAACGGCCTCAAGTCTCTCTCGGCGGCCATCAATGACCGTCGCCTGCTGCGGTCGTTGAAGTAGTAGCGGAACATGGAGCGGATCTCGCGACGATAGTAGGCCCCGGTGAGGCAGTACAGGAAGAAGTTAATGCAGTAGTTGATGTAAAAGATGGTCCTGGTGATCGACACTTGGCCGCTCATGCGGTCCGTCGCCGTGGGCGAGCGCAAGTTGTAGGCCGGGTAGATGTTACGCCAGAACTGCTTGCACCACACGACGAAATACGGCATGTTGAGGCCGATGAAGCAGGACGACACGACCAACAGGATGAGTGTAAACTCGAGTCGGATGCGGTTCTCACGGAAGACGAGCTTCGAACCCTTCTTGCTTCGATTCCACGCGATCAGCTTGCGCAGGATCGGCATGTTGAGGGCTGAGATGACGATGAAAGGCACGGCGGTGATAAAGACCGCGTAGATGGAGTCGAGCACGAAATTGAGCCGCCCGTAAGCAGGGTTGCGGGTGCACACCGTGTCCGTTGTCGTGTCTGACCCAGACAGCGGTCGCGTCGGGTAGATGCCGCTGAAGGGAGAAAACATAAGAAATCGTACAAAGCAACAGTGCACTTTTACAGACTAAATGAAGACTTTTTGGTGTTTCAGAAACATACAAATGCTGATTTATTTTTAATATGACTCAGACAGTTTGTTTAGTCCTTCGTATTGAAAGACCAATTGTATTATATCACCTTATTTAATTCATTGACCATACCCCCATTTCTTATTTCTTTCGTACGTAACCTGTTCCGTCACTATATGGTAGCATGGTAAACTAGTTGGTGACTAAGCTTGGACCCTTCCTTGCCTCCCACCCCGTTTGCGAGTTCCCAGATACGTCACTGCCACTATATGTGTTAATCATATATATAAAATATAAATACTAATACTAAGCACACATGGTTTTCAATAATATGTGCGTTTGTCCCAAACAAGAGTACTTTGAACATGTGTCTTTAAATAAGCTGTGTTTGCCTTGGCGTTGTCGCTGATGTGCTTATGACACAATCATATCGCACTGGCTGGATTGTATAAGGGGCCTAATTCCGCAAAGCGTCCGACGTCATGGTGATGGCATTCCTACGCTGCAAGGTGATTCCAACCCACTTAGAGAACCGACAAGACACATTAGCACACCTATAATGGCATATACATTTGTATATTTATGTGGCAAATATGCGCCTCTCACTTAGCGTTTATGTTGTCCTCTGAGATAATATTCGAATGTCTACCCAACATGTCTGGAAAGCTTCCAGCCACATGGTTATTATTGAGTGAACGCTATTAGTTTACATAATGTCGCCACACGAGACCGCTACTATATATAGCAAGACCCTTATTTATACGGCTAACAAAATTGGGGAAACGTTGATTTAAAGAAATTACTATGGTTTCAAAAAAGGCCGTAATCTCGGTGGAGAGTTTGGCACTCGATCGCTTTGGTACAGCCCTACTTGCTACAGCGTCCCACTTGCTACAGCGCCCCGCTTGCTACAGCGCCCCAATAGCTATATCGCCCCACTTGCTACTTCGCCCCACTTACTACAGCGCCCCACTTACTACATCGCCCCACTTGCTACAGCACCCCACTTACTACATCGTCCCACTTACTATATCGCCCCACTTGCTACAGCGCCCTACTTGCTACATCGCCCCACTTGTTACATCGCCCCACTTACTACATCGCCCCACTTGCTACAGCGCCCTACTTGCTACAGCGCCCTACTTGCTACATCGCTCCACTTGCTACATCGCCCCACTTACTACATCGCCCCACTTGCTACAGCGCCCTACTTGCTACAGCATCCTACTTGCTACATCGCCCCACTTACTACATCGCCCCACTTGCTACAGCGCCCTACTTGCTACAGCGCCCTACTTGCTACATCGCCCCACTTACTACATCGCCCCACTTGCTACAGTACCCCACTTGCTAAATCGGTTTGCTTTGAAGTTGTAATTCCGCACTGCTATGAAAGTTGAGTCTGCGGTGACTGATCAAAGTCAGTCTGACGTACCTGATGAATGGCTTGTAGATGAATGACGTACCTGATGAATGGCTTGTAGATGAATGACGTACCTGATGAATGGCTTGTAGATGAATGACGTACCTGATGAATGGCTTGTAGATGAATGACGTACCTGATGAATGGCTTGTAGATGAATGACGTACCTGATGAATGGCTTGTAGATGAATGACGTACCTGATGAATGGCTTGTAGATGAATGACGTACCTGATGAATGGCTTGTAGATGAATGACGTACCTGATGAATGGCTTGTAGATGAATGACGTACCTGGTGAATGGCTTGTAGATGAATGACGTACCTGATGAATGGCTTGTAGATGAATGACGTACCTGATGAATGGCTTGTAGATGAATGACGTACCTGATGAATGGCTTGTAGATGAATGACGTACCTGATGAATGGCTTGTAGATGAATGACGTACCTGATGAATGGCTAGTAGATGAATGACGTACTGATGAATGGCTTGTAGATGAATGACGTACCTGATGAATGGCTTGTAGATGAATGACGTACCTGATGAATGGCTTGCAGATGAATGACGTACCTGATGAATGGCTTGTAGATGAATGACGTACCTGATGAATGGCTTGCAGATGAATGACGTACCTGATGAATGGCTTGTAGATGAATGACGTACCTGATGAATGGCTTGCAGATTAATGACGTACCTGATGAATGGCTTGCAGATGAATGACGTACCTGATGAATGGCTTGTAGATCAATGACGTACCTGATGAATGGCTTGCAGATGAATGACGTACCTGATGAATGGCTTGCAGATGAATGACGTACCTGATGAATGGCTTGCCGATGAATGACGTACCTGATGAATGGCTTGTAGATGAATGACGTACCTGATGAATGGCTTGTAGATGAATGACGTACCTGATGAATGGCTTGTAGATGAATGACGTACCTGATGAATGGCTTGTAGATGAATGACGTACCTGATGAATGGCTTGTAGATGAATGACGTACCTGATGTATGGCTTGTAGATGAATGACGTACCTGATGAATGGCTTGTAGATGAATGACGTACCTGATGAATGGCTTGTAGATGAATGACGTACCTGATGAATGGCTTGTAGATGAATGACGTACCTGATGAATGGCTTGTAGATAAATGACGTACCTGATGAATGGCTTGTAGATGAATGACGTACCTGATGAATGGCTTGTAGATAAATGACGTACCTGATGAATGGCTTGTAGATGAATGACGTACCTGATGAATGGCTTGTAGATGAATGACGTACCTGATGAATGGCTTGTAGATCAATGACTTACCTGATGAATGGCTTGTAGATGCAGACGACGGCAGCAATGAGGAAGACGAAGGCGATCATCTTCTTGGCGAACGCCTTCGTGCAGAGTCGCTTGCGCTCAGACGGATGACACACAGCGACGAACCGTTCAGCTGTGAAGACGACAACCAGCCAGACGGAGATGAAGCGGAACATGTAGGACATATACAGGAAGAAGTGACACACGCCATTGATGTTCGTCACGTGGTAGCGATGGTTGCCAGGCCAACGCGGTAGTCCGCGATTGAGCCACTCAAGGAGGACGTAAGTAAGGAGTACGACCAGGTCGGACGCGGAGAGTGTGACCAGGTAGTAGCTGGACGAGAGGCGACGCATCACCTTCGACGTGAACACTTTCACCGAAATCAGGTTGCCGAAGATGCCGATGATGATAATGACGGGGGTGACGTAGGCGTAGATGTCGCGGCCCGTGTTGTGCATGTGAAGGCCACCGAGTTCGTGACTCACGGCCGCCGGGCCTGGGTCGTGAACGCCCGTCAGCAGTGAGCCGTTGTTGTCGTCACAGCCCCGGTGGGAGTCGATGGCAGTGTTCCACGCCGAACTGTTGTCTCCGCCGAAGATCTGCTTCAGCAGGTCGATGGCCAATACGCTCTTCTCTTCACACGACGCAGGCATGGCTGCACAATTAACGCATGTATCATTCAATGGCAACGATGAACAAAATAAAAGAAAGTCGAGTTGGTGGACACGGATGGGCACGTGCTAACACTACGGATGGGCACGTGCTAACACTACGGATGGGCACGTGCTAACACTACGGATGGGTACATGCTAACGCTACGGATGGGCACGTGCTAACATTACGGATGCGTACATGCTAACACTACAAATACGTACATGCTAGCACTACAAATGGGTACATGCTAACACAACAAATGGGTACATGCTAACACTACAAATGGGTACATACTTACACTACAAATGGGTACATGCTAACACTACAAATGGGTACGTGCTAACACTACAAATGGGTACATGCTAACACTACAAATGGGTACATGCTAACACTACAAATGGGTACATGCTAACACAACAAATTGGTACATACTAACACTACAGATGGGTACATGCTAACACTACAAATAGGTACATGCTAACACAACAATGGGTACATGCTAGCACTACAAATGGGTACATGCTAACACAACAAATGGGTACATGCTAGCACTACAAATGGGTACATGCTAGCACTACAAATGGGTACATGCTAACACAACAAATGGGTACATGCTAACACTACAAATGGGTACGTGCTAACACAACAATGGGTACATGCTAGCACTACAAATGGGTACATGCTAACACAACAAATGGGTACATGCTAACACTACAAATGGGTACATGCTAACACAACAAATTGGTACATGCTAACACTACAAATGGGTACATGCTAACACAACAAATGGGTACATGCTAACACAACAAATGGGTACATGCTAACACAACAAATTGGTACATGCTAACACTACAAATGGGTACATGCTAACACTACAAATGGGTGCATGCTAACACTACAAATGGGTACATGCTAACACAACAAATAGGTACATGTTTACACTACAAATGGGTACATGCTAACACTACAAATGGGTACATGCTAACACTACAAATGGGTACATGCTAACACTACAAATGGGTACATGCTAACACAACAAATGGGTACATGCTAACACTACAAATGGGTACATGCTAACACTACAAATGGGTACATGCTAACACTACAAATGGGTACATGCTAACACTACAAATGGGTACATGCTAACACAACAAATAGGTACATGCTAACACTACAAATTGGTACATGCTAACACTACAAATGGGTACGTGCTAACATTACACATGGGTACATGCTAACACTACAAATGGGTACATGCTAACACAACAAATGGGTACATGCTAACACTACAAATGGGTACATGCTAACACTACAAATGGGTACATGCTAACACTACAAATGGGTACATGCTAACACTACAAATGGGTACATGCTAACACTACGGATCTACATCTACATGGATAACGGGAAGAACCAGTCGGTGTATAATCCCGTGGACCCCCAGTGGACACCCAGTGGACACCCACTGGACAGCATCAGTCACTGAGAATTAGAAAGAAAGAAAGAAGAGGAAATAAATAAATCATATTACCTACGCTAATAATAAAGTGTTTTTCTAATATGCTTTTAAAACTGGAGGTTGTTTCACTGTTGGAAATTTTGGGGCTTAAGGAATTCCAGTCAGTAACTGTGCATGGAAAGAAACTCTACTTGAACATGTCGGATTTAACTGCTGGGGGAATGAAGTGGTAACAATCACTCGATCAAGTGTGGTGAGTAAACGTTTCAAGGTAGTCTTGCAGGGTAACGCGACGTGTTAAGGTAGTCCTGCATGGTGACGCGACGTATTAAGGTAGTCCTGCATGGTGACGCGACTTTATGGTGTAAGGCTTTGTGGAAGACCTGCAGTCTTCCAACTTTACTTCTATTTTGGAAGCGATTGCGCACTCAATCCGTCACATACGATATCATGCATGATTTCGACACTCAGCATATTACCACTGTCACAAATTGATTATAAAAAAACTTACAATTGCGGAGTTATATAAAATAAACGATTGGTTACCTGGGCAACGTCGTTGTTGTGCACGACTCGCTACGTCATTCCAACTGTGCACTTGAGTAATGTTACAGAAACCAAAAACGAATGTCATTATGTTTCTAGAAATATCTTCAATACAAACACTATCCATAGCTACATTGAAACTGAGAGAGATCTTGACAGAAATTAGCAGTTTAATAAATAACATTTGTGGAGAATCTGCGCGTCAAATGTAGACTATGAAATGATGATTGGCGTCAGTGATGGGCACTGTGTGTCTTCAACTAGGTTAGTAGACACGACGGTCGTCAATATAGTTTATGTAGCATTCATTATATCTGCCGAATACTAACATGTTCATAGATGCAAATATTTGAATCTGGACAGATGTTGGATTTATGTTGTGCAGCTGGTTGGCGGTGTTGTTATCAGAGTTCAATAACACAAGCGTCCCCTTTAAACGTTAATAAACATGTCGAAAGATTAGGCCATTCACATAATAACGTTTTAGATTATTCCAAATGGGGCGTTGAATTGATTTAGTTGTCTGAGGGAGTGCAGCTGAGCAGAACTACAGACGGATACAAACAGAATCGTTACTTGTCTACTGCAGTAGACTTTGTCAAACAGGTGATATGTAGGTATGGTCACATTTCAAATGGGAACATAACGCGTGTGTTCTCTGACTCTGATCTTGGGAAATGGTGTTCTCTATGTCAAACAAACATGTGATGATTGATTAGCCGTACAGACAGGATTAGTTCTTCTGCCGCGGCCTCGGTCAAGTTGCTGAACAGGTGCCAAAATAAAACGATCCAACTTCGACCCCCAATCTGTTGACTCCATAGGGTTCCCGGTGGTTCCTAACTTGGTGATCCTTGTGGGAAGCCACAGTTACTTAAGTGATTCATCAATCAGCTTTCACCTCCTCCGTCCACGCGCAAATCCCCAGGGAAACACCAAAGAAACAGCACTGGGAATTGAATGGTTGCCGCCAGGACATAGCACTCATTCAGACTAGCGTCCTTTCTGTAATTGGTTGACATATAGTAGGCCCGTGTCCAGTACGTAGACTTAGAACATAGCGTATACGTTTATGTATGTAGTGTACGTTATCGATATTTTGCTAGGCTCTCCCCCCCCCCGAGTTTAACACCAAAGCGGTGATGTTTAACGCGGAAGTGCTCGCATAGCGTGCGCAGCCAAATCCACAATACTAGTGGAGAAGTCGTGTGAGTGGCAGAAGGGAACTACAAAGAGGCAAGTAGAGCAACACACATAATGGACGCATTCCTGCAAAACTAGTGAAACTATCTACACATGGAGTTCTCGTCACCCTGTAATTCACAAGATGGAAAATTTTAACTTAAACTAATGTTGAAAAATTATTCAAGCGAAACGTTTATGTGTGACTATTGATACTGCCCCTTCACCTTATCAGGCATAACGCGCTTACGAGGCTATACATCTTACGACATTATGCTTTTTATTAGGCAGTGTAATGTCTAAAATCGCAAGTCAACCGAGTTCAGCGATGAAAAAACAATTCGCTAGAGACTCGCTTGAATCGGCTAGCAAGGTTGTTGCGTCGGACAGCGGATTTAAAGACTCGAAGGGGGCATTGCCTTAGCCCTGGCAGGCATATTAATATTTCATTGGATGTCATGAAGCCCCGGAAAGATATGACACCTATGTTGAAACCTAAGGATATATGTGTCGCAATGAGAGGCGCAAGGGAGAAAGCATGATCGATGAAAGGGGTACAAACAAAGACGTGGTGGAACTGAATGTAGAATATGGGAGAACGAATATTTTATAATATGAATACAGAAACGCAAAGGAAAATACAACACACGATGAAGGTCCTCCGATTGTATTAATCCGTATTATCATAATGCAAAAGACATGGATTAATACTTAATAGTATTGTTTGTGTTCTCCGACGTTGATTACACATCAACGTCAATTCAGCTGGGATGGTGTTGGTCTTGTCTTCTGTGCAACGAAGGGTCATCGATACTAATGCGTTGGTGGGGCCTCGACAATAGCAGCTGGGATGGTGTTGGTCTTGTCTTCTGTGCAACGAAGGGTCATCGATACTAATGCGTTGGTGGGGCCTCGACAATAGCAGCTGGGATGGTGTTGGTCTTGTCTTCTGTGCAACGAAGGGTCATCGATACTAATGCGTTGGTGGAGCCTCGACAATAGCAGCTGGGATGGTGCTGGTCTTGTCTTCTGTGCAACGAAGGGTCATCGATACTAATGCGTTGGTGGGGCCTCTACAATAGCAACTGGGATGGTGTTGGTCTTGTCTTCTGTGCAACGAAGGGTCATCGATACTAATGCGTTGGTGGGGCCTCGACAATAGCAACTGGGATGGTGTTGGTCTTGTCTTCTGTGCAACGAAGGGTCATCGATACTAATGCGTTGGTGGGGCCTCGACAATAGCAACTGGGATGGTGCTGGTCTTGTCTT
>OY759263.1:1775594-1920594 GCA_963662155.1 Lamellibrachia columna
CGCAGTCTGGCATAGTTAGGCTATGAATTCCGCAAGATGGACTGGATTGTATATAATATAGCATATTCGGAACAACTCTGTTGAATGAACAGAGTAGGACGGGGCATAGTGCCTAGGATAAGATATGCTCCTACGCCGACTGGTTCTGTTGAATCAATGTGTACACAAATGTACGCTGTGTGTTGGCAGCTGTACGGAATATATGTCGTGCAACCATGAGTTATTTGATTCATAAAGAATCATAATCAATTCCATGTAGGTACCCGATTTGGGCGCTTTTCCCCAGGGGCAGGTGGGTGTGTTCAATATTATGATATCTTTATTGGAATATATCACCCGCCCGTTCGGGTTATAGTGCAACATGTAATTGATTTTTGTCACTAAATTGGTCCTGTGCAAGGCATCCTGGGATTGCGGTCGACTGTAAGTGATTGTACTTCATGGGATTATAACTTAATTAACGTTTTTAAAAGCTGTGATATCATAATACATATATGTATCATAATACATATATGTATCATAATACATATATGTGTCATAATACATATATGTGTCATAATACATATATGTATCATAATACATATATGTGTCATAATACATATATGTGTCATAATACATATATGTGTCATAATACATATATGTGTCATCATACATATATGTGTCATCATACAGTTATAGTCATACTTGGTTCGGCTAATTTGGATGAAAAGACTAAGAAAACATTTAAATTTGTCCTGTAATTTGTCCTGAAATTGTTACCCCCGGAAATATCGGCGACGGGCTTTCCGATGATTTCGTTCTGTTTCCAGCAATGTTATTTCTGGGACATAACACAAAGCCTTATTTCTGGGGAGACGTACACTTTGTTTATTCGATAATCTAATAAATACGTTTTAGACTTGGTCGGGTCGAACTTTGTCTGGTGATTGTGGAAGCTGTCTGGACGCATGTTGACAATACTAGAGGAAAAGAAAAGAAGGCACGTCCAGTAATTCTAAATATACCTGCTCCAGGTGCTTTCTTTTCACATCACAGCGAAACAATTCTGTTAGCGCAAGGCTTCCCTGGCATCCGGCAGCGTCGCTGCCGTCGCATCCGGGCACCTACATTACGGAAGTTTTACAATACAGTTCGAACTTGTATATTATCGCTTAGTTTTCTAAACTTCGTTTGTCAATATGAATAAAATGTCAGTACCTAAAAAAAACGTCTAAGAGAGGACGATAATCGACCGAAGCCGAAAAAATACGCGTCAAAGTGACAAGATTACTGGAAGGACACGTTTCCCGGTATTCCCAAAATTTTGAAAGGCGAGTCGTTCGCGTTCTGTGCAGTTTGTAAGGAAACCTTGTGCTTTAGTGATGGTGGGAAGAACTGCTTTGAGAAGCAAGTGAGCAGCCAGAAGCATGTGAGCAGCAAGAAGTATGTGAGCAGCAAGAAGCATGTGAGCAGCAAGACGCATGTGAGCAGCAAGAAGCATGTGAGCAGCAAGAAGCATGTGAGCAGCAAGACGCATGTGAGCAGCAAGAAGCATGTGAGCAGCAAGAAGCATGTGAGCAGCAAGAAGCATGTGAGCAGCAAGACGCATGTGAGCAGCAAGAAGCATGTGAGCAGCAAGAAGCATGTGAGCAGCAAGACGCATGTGAGCAGCAAGAAGCATGTGAGCAGCAAGAAGCATGTGAGCAGCAAGAAGCATGTGAGCAGCAAGAAGCATGTGAGCAGCAAGAAGCATGTGAGCAGCAAGACGCATGTGAGCAGCAAGAAGCATGTGAGCAGCAAGAAGCATGTGAGCAGCAAGAATCATGTGAGCAGCAATAAGCATGTGAGCAGCAAGACGCATGTGAGCAGAAAGAAGCATGTGAGCAGCAAGAAGCATGTGAGCGGCAAGAAGCATGTGAGCAGCAAGAAGCATGTGAGCAGCAAGAAGCATGTGAGCAGCAAGAAGCATGTGAGCAGCAAGACGCATGTGAGCAGCAAGAAGCATGTGAGCAGCAAGAAGCATGTGAACAGCAAGAAGCATGTGAGCAGCAAGAAGCATGTGAGCAGCAAGAAGCATGTGAACAGCAAGACGCATGTGAGCAGCAAGAAGCATGTGAGCAGCAAGAAGCATGTGAGCAGCAAGAAGCATGTGAGCAGCAAGAAGCATGAAGCAGCAAGAAGCATGTGAGCAGCAAGAAGCATGTGAGCAGCAAGAAGCATGTGAGCAGCAAGAAGCATGTGAGCAGCAAGACGCATGTGAGCAGCAAGAAGCATGTGAGCAGCAAGAAGCATGTGAGCAGCAAGAAGCATGTGAGCAGCAAGAAGCATGTGAGCAGCAAGAAGCATGTGAGCAGCAAGAAGCATGTGAGCAGCAAGAAGCATGTGAGCAGCAAGAAGCATGTGAGCAGCAAGACGCATGTGAGCAGCAAGAAGCATGTGAGCAGCAAGACGCATGTGAGCAGCAAGAAGCATGTGAGCAGCAAGAAGCATAAGGATGCAGTTATCGATACAACACCATGTTGAAAAACAAAGAAAATATGCAGTGAATCAAAAATGAATCAAATTGTGCAGAGATGTAATACAGTAATGACCTCACCGTGATGAAAATCTTTGTTTCGGTTTATATTTTGTGGTGAATGTTACTGTTGTAGTCGCGTGTGTATTTGATATCGTATACGTCATGAAATAATGAGGGTAACACCGTTTTATCCTGCCGCTTTCACCAAAATATCCCTATCTCAATTTAACCAAATAGGGAGATCTCCCTATTTTGTGGCTACTTAACTTGGAGCCTCTGCTGCTGCACCAGACACCGTAGACATACACATGGAGGCCATCAACAACCCATACGTAAGCCGGGCCTAAGCAAACTGTTCCACCAGACACCGTAGACCTACACATGGAGGCCATCAACAACCCATACGTAAGCCGGGCCTAAGCAAACTGTTCCACCAGACACCATAGACCTACACATGGAGGCCATCGACAGCACATACGTAAGCCGGGCCTAAGAAAACTGTTCCATCAGACACCGTAGACCTACACATGGAGGCCATCAACAACACATACGTAAGCCGGGCCTAAGAAAACTGTTCCATCAGACACCGTAGACCTACACATGGAGGCCATCAACAACACATACGTAAGCCGGGCCTAAGCAAACTGTTCCACCAGACACCGTAGACCTACACATGGAGGCCATCAACAACACATACGTAAGCCGGGCCTAAGCAAACTGTTCCATCAGACACCGTAGACCTACACATGGAGGCCATCAACAACACCTACGTAAGCCGGGCCTAAGAAAACTGTTCCATCAGACACCGTAGACCTACACATGGAGGCCAACAACAACACATACGTAAGCCGGGCCTAAGAAAACTGTTCCATCAGACACCGTAGACCTACACATGGAGGCCATCAACAACACATACATAAGCCGGGCCTAAGCAAACTGTTCCACCAGACACCGTAGACCTACACATGGAGGCCATCAACAACACATACGTAAGCCGGGCCTAAGAAAACTGTTCCATCAGACACCGTAGACCTACACATGGAGGCCATCTACAACACATACGTAAGCCGGGCCTAAGCAAACTGTTCCATCACACACCGTAGACCTACACATGGAGGCCATCAACAACCCATACGTAAGCCGGGCCTAAGCAAACTGTTCCACCAGACACCGTAGACATACACATGGAGGCCATCAACAACACATACGTAAGCCGGGCCTAAGAAAACTGTTCCATCAGACACCGTAGACCTACACATGGAGGCCATCATCAACACATACGTAAGCCGGGCCTAAGCAAACTGTTCTACCAGACACCGTAGACCTACACATGGAGGCCATCAACAACACATACGTAAGCCGGGCCTAAGAAAACTGTTCCATCAGACACCGTAGACCTACACATGGAGGCCATCAACAACCCATACGTAAGCCGGGCCTAAGCAAACTGTTCCACCAGACACCGTAGACCTACACATGGAGGCCATCAACAACACATACGTAAGCCGGGCCTAAGAAAACTGTTCCACCAGACACCGTAGACCTACACATGGAGGCCATCAACAACCCATACGTAAGCCGGGCCTAAGCAAACTGTTCCATCAGACACCGTAGACTTACACATGGAGGCCATCAACAACACATACGTAAGCCGGGCCTAAGCAAACTGTTCAATCAGACACCGTAGACCTACACATGGAGGCCATCAACAACACATACGTAAGCCAGGCCTAAGAAAACTGTTCCACCAGACACCGTAGACCTACACATGGAGGCCATCAACAACACATACGTAAGCCGGGCCTAAGAAAACTGTTCCACCAGACACCGTAGACCTACACATGGAGGCCATCAACAACACATACGTAAGCCGGGCCTAAGCAAACTGTTCCACCAGACACCGTAGATCTACACATGAAGGCCATCAACAACCCATACGTAAGCCGGGCCTAAGAAAACTGTTCCACCAGACACCGTAGACCTACACATGGAGGCCATCAAAAACACATACGTAAGCTGGGCGTAAGCAAACTGTTCCACCAGACACCATAGACATACACATGGAGGCCATCAACAACACATACGTAAGCCGGGCCTAAGAAAACTGTTCCATCACACACCGTAGACCTACACATGGAGGCCATCAACAACCCATACGTAAGCCGGGCCTAAGCAAACTTTTCCACCAGACACCGTAGACATACACATGGAGGCCATCAACAACACATACGTAAGCCGGGCCTAAGAAAACTGTTCCATCACACACCGTAGACCTACACATGGAGGCCATCAACAACCCATACGTAAGCCGGGCCTAAGCAAACTGTTCCACCAGACACCGTAGACATACACATGGAGGCCATCAACAACACATACGTAAGCCGGGCCTAAGAAAACTGTTCCATCAGACACCGTAGACCTACACATGGAGGCCATCATCAACACATACGTAAGCAGGGCCTAAGCAAACTGTTCCACCAGACACCGTAGACCTACACATGGAGGCCATCAACAACACATACGTAAGCCGGGCCTAAGAAAACTGTTCCATCAGACACCGTAGACCTACACATGGAGGCCATCAACAACCCATACGTAAGCCGGGCCTAAGCAAACTGTTCCACCAGACACCGTAGACCTACACATGGAGGCCATCAACAACACATACGTAAGCCGGGCCTAAGAAAACTGTTCCACCAGACACCGTAGACCTACACATGGAGGCCATCAACAACCCATACGTAAGCCGGGCCTAAGCAAACTGTTCCATCAGACACCGTAGACATACACATGGAGGCCATCAACAACACATACGTAAGCCGGGCCTAAGCAAACTGTTCCATCAGACACCGTAGACCTACACATGGAGGCCATCAACAACACATACGTAAGCCGGGCCTAAGAAAACTGTTCCATCAGACACCGTAGACCTACACATGGAGGCCATCAACAACACATACGTAAGCCGGGCCTAAGAAAACTGTTCCATCAGACACCGTAGACACCTATTCTCCATCATACTTCATCGCATGGGTAAAAAGGTGGATACGAGACTCAAGTGGGAAACTTTTGATGTCCTCCCAGGACGATCTTACACAGATCAAATATTCACTCTAAGAGACACCATGACGCAACGAATGGCAGACCCCTCTCGTGACGAACCTAGATTTCTAGATATCTACCGTATTGACGAGGACTCACTATGGAAAATTCTACGCATCTATGACATGCCTTCAAAAAAATAAACAATAAACATTGAACATGAAAACATGCAACTTTAAAATAACCACAGGGGTTAGACAAGGTAGTATATTTTCACCAGTTTTGTGTGGAATTGTACATTTTGTAATAAGGCTGAGCCAACGAAATCACGAATTGGCTGGAAAGATGAAAAAGTGCTGGGAGACCTAGATTTTGCTGACGACATCTTTATGTTAAACAATCCTATATAATAATAATATATATATATATATATATATATATATATATATATATATATATATATATATATATATATATATATATATATATATATATATATATATATATATGTGTATATATATATATATATATATATATATATATATATATATATATGTATATATATATATATATATATATATATATATATATATATATATATATATATATATATATAGTTCTGCTTATTACTGGATGTAGCACATACACGGTTATGTAAGCGAGTTATATTTATAGCTGGTGACGCAATAGTATTCCCGAGTTAGCAACGCGAACGCAGTTAACGCCCGAAGTGAGAGACAATTCGGTAGAAAGCAGTACGCGCGTGGTTAGAATGAAGACACTGTCACAGCGACCAGCTAGGCCCTGGCGTGAGACACATAGATCGTTGTGCCTGTGCGAATCACTCAGTGAGTGGAAGAATGCTATGTAGACGTATACCCTTCTGGTCAGCCACTCAGCAGTTAAGCCAGATACAAGACAGGCACACATATACAGCACACATAGTGGTGTACGTTATCCCTGCGGAGGGCACGCAACAGTGATGAACATAGTGGTGTACGTAATCACTGCGGAGGGCACACAACAGTGAGGAACATAGTGGTGTACGTAATCACTGCGGAGGGCACGCAACAGTGATGAACATAGTGGTGTACGTAATCCCTGCGGAGGGCACGCAACAGTGATGAACATAGTGGTGTACGTAATCACTGCGGAGGGCACGCAACAGTGATGAACATAGTGGTGTACGTAATCCCTGCGGAGGGCACGCAACAGTGATGAACATAGTGGTGTACGTAATCCCTGCGGAGGGCACGCAACAGTGAGGAACATAGTGGTGTACGTAATCACTGCGGATGGCACGCAACATTGATGAACATAGTGGTGTACGTAATCCCTGCGGAGGGCACGCAACAGTGATGAACATAGTGGTGTACGTAATCCCTGCGGAGGGCACGCAACAGTGAGGAACATAGTGGTGTACGTAATCACTGCGGATGGCACGCAACATTGATGAACATAGTGGTGTACGTAATCCCTGCGGAGGGCACGCAACAGTGAGGAACATAGTGGTGTACGTAATCACTGCGGAGGGCACGCAACAGTGAGGAACATAGTGGTGTACGTAATCCCTGCGGAGGGCACGCAACTGTGAGGAACATAGTGGTGTACGTAATCCCTGCGGATGACACGCAACAGTGATGAACATAGTGGTGTACGTAATCACTGCGGAGGGCACGCAACAGTGAGGAACAGTTGATAGCCGTCGACAGTATTGTGTTCAGGACAATGGAAACATTTTGTTGTAAATCAAACTCCGTCCGCCCTTTCTGGCTCAAGAATAAACTGTCAATGATTTCATAAAAAAGAAATTCTTGAACCAATATGTAGGGTCTATCTATTCAAACAATATTGATGTTCAACACATTTCTCGCTTTCTCTTAGACGTTGTGTTACACCGTAGTCTTGTTTGGTTTCTGTGACTGCATTGTTCTGACTGTAAACTCTGACTGTCCCACAGACGAAGCGCAACACTTGTCTTCATTAATTCGAATATAATGCCTATTAATAATGCCAAGAGCGTATTCTATTTGTGTATAATATATATATCTGCTAATGATCTATCATGGCTAGTTTGTTTTCGATTGAACAGTTTCAGAAGACCTCGATGGGATGCACAGAATCACCATGGAAACAACACACTATGTTGCATAATATCTAGTACTTATCTGACATTTAAAAATCTTGTAAAGCCATCAACATTTTAACGTTTCCTTATTAATGCTGTGTTACGTCCACGATACATAGGCTGACGTGTGGATCCCTGAAGCAGGGAGACCGCAACAAAGTGGTCCCCAGTGAACATAGTTGAAGCAGGGAGACCGCAACAAAGTGGTCCCCAGTGAACATAGTTGAAGCAGTGAGACCGCAACAAAGTCGCCCCCAGTGAACATAGTTGAAGCAGTGAGACCGCAACAAAGTGGTCCCCAGTGAACATAGTTGAAGCAGTGAGACCGCAACAAAGTCGTCCCCAGTGAACATAGTTGAAGCAGTGAGACCGCAACAAAGTCGTCCCCAGTGAACATAGTTGAAGCAGTGAGACCGCAACAAAGTCGTCCCCAGTGAACATAGTTGAAGCAGGGAGACCGCAACAAAGTCGTCCCCAGTGAACATAGTTGAAGCAGGGAGACCGCAACAAAGTCGTCCCCAGTGAACATAGTTGAAGCAGTGAGACCGCAACAAAGTGGTCCCCAGTGAACATAGTTGAAGCAGTGAGACCGCAACAAAGTCGTCCCCAGTGAACATAGTTGAAGCAGTGAGACCGCAACAAAGTCGTCCCCAGTGAACATAGTTGAAGCAGTGAGACCGCAACAAAGTCGTCCCCAGTGAACATAGTTGAAGCAGTGAGACCGCAACAAAGTCGTCCCCAGTGAACATAGTTGAAGCAGGGAGACCGCAACAAAGTCGTCCCCAGTGAACATAGTTGAAGCAGTGAGACCGCAACAAAGTCGTCCCCAGTGAACATAGTTGAAGCAGTGAGACCGCAACAAAGTCGTCCCCAGTGAACATAGTTGAAGCAGGGAGACCGCAACAAAGTCGTCCCCAGTGAACATAGTTGAAGCAGTGAGACCGCAACAAAGTCGTCCCCAGTGAACATAGTTGAAGCAGTGAGACCGCAACAAAGTCGTCCCCAGTTAATATAGTTGAAGCAGTGAGACCGCAACAAAGTCGTCCCCAGTTAATATAGTTGAAGCAGTGAGACCGCAACAAAGTCGTCCCCAGTGAACATAGTTGAAGCAGTGAGACCGCAACAAAGTCGTCCCCAGTGAACATAGTTGAAGCAGTGAGACCGCAACAAAGTCGTCCCCAGTGAACATAGTTGAAGCAGGGAGACCGCAACAAAGTCGTCCCCAGTGAACATAGTTGAAGCAGTGAGACCGCAACAAAGTGGTCCCCAGTGAACATAGTTGAAGCAGTGAGACCGCAAAAAAGTGGTCCCCAGTGAACATAGTTGAAGTAGGGAGACCGCAACAAAGTCGACCCCAGTGAACATAGTTGAAGCAGGGAGACCGCAACAAAGTCGTCCCCAGTGAACATAGTTGAAGCAGGGAGACCGCAACAAAGTCGTCCCCAGTGAACATAGTTGAAGCAGGGAGACCGCAGCAAAGTCGTCCCCAGTGAACATAGTTGAAGCAGGGAGACCGCAACAAAGTCGTCCCCAGTGAACATAGTTGAAGCAGGGAGACCGCAACAAAGTCGTCCCCAGTGAACATAGTTGAAGCAGGGAGACCGCAACAAAGTCGTCCCCAGTGAACATAGTTGAAGCAGTGAGACCGCAACAAAGTCGTCCCCAGTGAACATAGTTGAAGCAGGGAGACCGCAACAAAGTCGTCCCCAGTGAACATAGTTGAAGCAGGGAGACCGCAACAAAGTGGTCCCCAGTGAACATAGTTGAAGCAGGGAGACCGCAACAAAGTGGTCCCCAGTGAACATAGTTGAAGCAGTGAGACCGCAACAAAGTCGTCCCCAGTTAATATAGTTGAAGCAGTGAGACCGCAACAAAGTCGTCCCCAGTTAATATAGTTGAAGCAGTGAGACCGCAACAAAGTCGTCCCCAGTGAACATAGTTGAAGCAGTGAGACCGCAACAAAGTCGTCCCCAGTGAACATAGTTGAAGCAGTGAGACCGCAACAAAGTCGTCCCCAGTGAACATAGTTGAAGCAGGGAGACCGCAACAAAGTCGTCCCCAGTGAACATAGTTGAAGCAGTGAGACCGCAACAAAGTGGTCCCCAGTGAACATAGTTGAAGCAGTGAGACCGCAAAAAAGTGGTCCCCAGTGAACATAGTTGAAGTAGGGAGACCGCAACAAAGTCGACCCCAGTGAACATAGTTGAAGCAGGGAGACCGCAACAAAGTCGTCCCCAGTGAACATAGTTGAAGCAGGGAGACCGCAACAAAGTCGTCCCCAGTGAACATAGTTGAAGCAGGGAGACCGCAGCAAAGTCGTCCCCAGTGAACATAGTTGAAGCAGGGAGACCGCAACAAAGTCGTCCCCAGTGAACATAGTTGAAGCAGGGAGACCGCAACAAAGTCGTCCCCAGTGAACATAGTTGAAGCAGGGAGACCGCAACAAAGTCGTCCCCAGTGAACATAGTTGAAGCAGTGAGACCGCAACAAAGTCGTCCCCAGTGAACATAGTTGAAGCAGGGAGACCGCAACAAAGTCGTCCCCAGTGAACATAGTTGAAGCAGGGAGACCGCAACAAAGTGGTCCCCAGTGAACATAGTTGAAGCAGGGAGACCGCAACAAAGTGGTCCCCAGTGAACATAGTTGAAGCAGGGAGACCGCAACAAAGTCGTCCCCAGTGAACATAGTTGAAGCAGGGAGACCGCAACAAAGTCGTCCCCAGTGAACATAGTTGAAGCAGGGAGACCGCAACAAAGTCGTCCCCAGTGAACATAGTTGAAGCAGGGAGACCGCAACAAAGTCGACCCCAGTGAACATAGTTGAAGCAGGGAGACCGCAACAAAGTCGTCCCCAGTGAACATAGTTGAAGCAGGGAGACCGCAACAAAGTCGTCCCCAGTGAACATAGTTGAAGCAGTGAGACCGCAACAAAGTCGTCCCCAGTGAACATAGTTGAAGCAGGGAGACCGCAACAAAGTCGTCCCCAGTGAACATAGTTGAAGCAGGGAGACCGCAACAAAGTCGTCCCCAGTGAACATAGTTGAAGCAGGGAGACCGCAACAAAGTCGTCCCCAGTGAACATAGTTGAAGCAGTGAGACCGCAACAAAGTCGTCCCCAGTGAACATAGTTGAAGCAGTGAGACCGCAACAAAGTGGTCCCCAGTGAACATAGTTGAAGCAGTGAGACCGCAACAAAGTCGTCCCCAGTGAACATAGTTGAAGCAGGGAGACCGCAACAAAGTCGTCCCCAGTGAACATAGTTGAAGCAGGGAGACCGCAACAAAGTCGTCCCCAGTGAACATAGTTGAAGCAGTGAGACCGCAGCAAAGTCGTCCCCAGTGAACATAGTTGAAACAGGGAGACCGCAACAAAGTCGTCCCCAGTGAACATAGTTGAAGCAGTGAGACCGCAGCAAAGTCGTCCCCAATGAACATAGTTGAAGCAGGGAGACCGCAACAAAGTCGTCCCTAGTGAACATAGTCTTAAGTATTTGTTTAAATTATTTATACTCAGAGTCACTATTATAATTATTGGTATAAAAGATTAAACCAGTCTCGTTTCCGAGTAACTGATATGTTTAAGTCATACACCGCTAAAGGCTTACCCACTGCAATATGTCCCTTGGGGCAAAGTGAACGTGTGGCAACACAAGTAAAGAAAGCCAAGCTAGAAAACGAACGAAAGCGGAACGAAGACGACATCGCCATCTGTTCATAAACAGCTTATTATGCATTACTCGATTACTTATAACTGATAAGTGAAAATAAAACTATTTTAAGTCTTATTAATTGTAACTGTACTTGCAACTGCTTCAACTCAAAAGTAAGAACTCTAAAAGCGAAATAAAAGTCGTGGTTTTCGGCCTATGCAGCTATAAGAGTTACTAAAACATAACCATTTCTAACTATAGTTAACAGTGGTTTACTAGGAAAACCTTGTTTAGCGCACAATATCTTAATGTCACGGGCCGCGCCTAAACTGTTAGACAACACTACGTCGCGATGCGATAGTCTGGCAACATTCGGTCGCCAAAGGAAAACTATTCGTATACATCTATTCCTATTCTTGCCAGTAGGGTATGGTCATGGTATTTCCAAACTCAACTTATGTAATATATATTGGCCTTTGCTTACTTAACTAGTCTTCTTTTGGGGAAAATAACACGTTTGTTTGAGACTTTGCATTGATGCAGTGTATCGGTCGTGTTAGTTAACATATCAGCCCTCGGTCATTGATGCAGTGTATCGGTCGTGTTAGTTAACATATCAGCCCTCGGTCATTCGGAGAAATTACCGGATTCTCCAACTTTTAGAACACATTCTGAGGAAACCACTGACGTGATTTTCTTTATTTTAATGATTAGTTTTTATTATTTTAATGATTAGTTTTTATTATTTTATTTTAGTGATTAGTTTTTATTATTTTAATGATTAGTTTTTATTATCTCGTTTAGGTGCGTAGCCCTAAAACAATGACTTTTGTTTTGCTTTAATGGAACTATAAATCATAGCAAGTAAGATGTGCTTCACGCTCTCGCAAGACTCAACAGACATGAACTTGTCAGCTGTGCTTCATGCTCTCACAAGACTTAACATACATGAATGTTTCAGCTGTGCTTCACGTCTCGCAAGACTCAACAGACATGAACGTGTCAGTTGTGCTTCATGCTCTCACAAGACTTAACATACATGAATGTTTCAGCTGTGCTTCATGCCCTCACAAGACTCAACATACATGAATGAGTCAACTGTGCTTCATGCTCTCGCAAGACTCAACAGACATGAATGAGTCAGCTGTGCTTCATGCCCTCGCAAGACTCAACATACATGAACGTGTCAGCTGTGCTTCATGCTCTCGCAAGACTCAACAGACATGAACGTGTCAGCTGTACTTTATGCTCTCGCAAGACTCAACAGACATGAATGTGTCAGCTGTACTTCATGCTCTCACAAGACTCAACAGACATGAACGTGTCAGCTGTGCTTCACGTCTCGCAAGACTCAACAGACATGAACGTGTCAGTTGTGCTTCATGCTCTCACAAGACTTAACATACATGAATGTTTCAGCTGTGCTTCATGCCCTCACAAGACTCAACATACATGAATGAGTCAACTGTGCTTCATGCTCTCGCAAGACTCAACAGACATGAATGAGTCA
Organism: Lamellibrachia columna; assembly: GCA_963662155.1. Taxonomy (NCBI): domain Eukaryota; kingdom Metazoa; phylum Annelida; class Polychaeta; order Sabellida; family Siboglinidae; genus Lamellibrachia; species Lamellibrachia columna. Next base: position 1,788,420 of record OY759263.1, read on the forward strand.
GCTGTGCTTCATGCCCTCGCAAGACTCAACATACATGAACGTGTCAGCTGTGCTTCATGCTCTCGCAAGACTCAACAGACATGAACGTGTCAGCTGTACTTTATGCTCTCGCAAGACTCAACAGACATGAACGTGTCAGCTGTACTTCATGCTCTCACAAGACTCAACAGACATGAACGTGTCAGCTGTGCTTCACGTCTCGCAAGACTCAACAGACATGAACTTGTCAGTTGTGCTTCATGCTCTCACAAGACTTAACATACATGAATGTTTCAGCTGTGCTTCATGCCCTCACAAGACTCAACATACATGAATGAGTCAACTGTGCTTCATGCTCTCGCAAGACTCAACAGACATGAATGAGTCAGCTGTGCTTCATGCCCTCGCAAGACTCAACATACATGAACGTGTCAGCTGTGCTTCATGCTCTCGCAAGACTCAACAGACATGAACGTGTCAGCTGTACTTTATGCTCTCGCAAGACTCAACATACATGAACGTGTCAGTTGTGCTTCATGCTCTCGCAAGACTCAACATACATGAATGAGTCAGCTGTACTTCATGCTCTCGCAAGACTCAACATACATGAACGTGTCAGCTGTGCTTCATGCTCTCGCAAGACTCAACATACATGAACGTATCAGCTGTGCTTCATGCTCTCACAAGACTCAACAGACATGAACGTGTCAGCTGTGCTTCATGCTCTCGCAAGACTCAACATACATGAACGTGTCAGTTGTGCTTCATGCTCTCGCAAGACTCAACATACATCAACGTGTCAGCTGTGCTTCATGTTCTCACAAGACTCAACAGACATGAACGTGTCAGCTGTGCTTCATGCTCTCACAAGACTCAACAGACATGAATGTGTCAGCTGTGCTTCATGCTCTCGCAAGACTCAACAGACATGAATGAGTCAGCTGTGCTTCATGCCCTCACAAGACTCAACATACATGAACGTGTCAGCTGTGCTTCATGCTCTCGCAAGACTCAACAGACATGAATGTGTCAGCTGTGCTTCATGCTCTCGCAAGACTCAACATACATGAACGTGTCAGCTGTGCTTCACGCTCTCACAAGACTCAACAGACATGAACGTGTCAGCTGTGCTTCATGCTCTCGCAAGACTCAACAGACATGAATGTGTCAGCTGCGCTTCACGCTCTCACAAGACTCAACAGACATGAACGAGTCAGCTGTGCTTCATGCTCTCGCAAGACTCAACATACATGAACGTGTCAGCTGTGTTTTACGCTCTCACAAGAATCAACATACATGAACGTGTCAGCTGTGCTTCATGCTCTCACAAGACTCAACAGACATGAATGAGTCAGCTGTGCTTCATGCTCTCGCAAGACTCAACAGACATGAACGTGTCAGTTGTGCTTCATGCTCTCGCAAGACTCAACATACATCAACGTGTCAGCTGTGCTTCATGTTCTCACAAGACTCAACAGACATGAACGTGTCAGCTGTGCTTCATGCTCTCGCAAGACTCAACAGACATGAACGTGTCAGCTGTGCTTCATGCTCTCGCAAGACTCAACAGACATGAACGTGTCAGCTGTGCTTCATGCTCTCACAAGAATCAACAGACATGAACGTGTCAGCTGTGCTTCATGCTCTCGCAAGACTCAACAGACATGAACGTGTCAGCTGTGCTTCATGCTCTCACAAGACTCAAAAGACATGAATGAGTCAGCTGTGCTTCATGCTCTCGCAAGACTCAACAGACATGAACGTGTCAGCTGTGCTTCACGCTCTCACAAGACTCAACATACATGAACGTGTCAGCTGTGCTTCATGCTCTCGCAAGACTCAACAGACATGAACGTGTCAGCTGTGCTTCATGCTCTCGCAAGACTCAACAGACATGAACGTGTCAGCTGTGCTTCATGCTCTCACAAGACTCAACAGACATGAACGTGTCAGCTGTGCTTCACGTCTCGCAAGACTCAACAGACATGAACTTGTCAGTTGTGCTTCATGCTCTCACAAGACTTAACATACATGAATGTTTCAGCTGTGCTTCATGCCCTCACAAGACTCAACATACATGAATGAGTCAACTGTGCTTCATGCTCTCGCAAGACTCAACAGACATGAATGAGTCAGCTGTGCTTCATGCCCTCGCAAGACTCAACATACATGAACGTGTCAGCTGTGCTTCATGCTCTCGCAAGACTCAACAGACATGAACGTGTCAGCTGTACTTTATGCTCTCGCAAGACTCAACATACATGAACGTGTCAGTTGTGCTTCATGCTCTCGCAAGACTCAACATACATGAATGAGTCAGCTGTACTTCATGCTCTCGCAAGACTCAACATACATGAACGTGTCAGCTGTGCTTCATGCTCTCGCAAGACTCAACATACATGAACGTATCAGCTGTGCTTCATGCTCTCACAAGACTCAACAGACATGAACGTGTCAGCTGTGCTTCATGCTCTCGCAAGACTCAACATACATGAACGTGTCAGTTGTGCTTCATGCTCTCGCAAGACTCAACATACATCAACGTGTCAGCTGTGCTTCATGTTCTCACAAGACTCAACAGACATGAACGTGTCAGCTGTGCTTCATGCTCTCACAAGACTCAACAGACATGAATGTGTCAGCTGTGCTTCATGCTCTCGCAAGACTCAACAGACATGAATGAGTCAGCTGTGCTTCATGCCCTCACAAGACTCAACATACATGAACGTGTCAGCTGTGCTTCATGCTCTCGCAAGACTCAACAGACATGAATGTGTCAGCTGTGCTTCATGCTCTCGCAAGACTCAACATACATGAACGTGTCAGCTGTGCTTCACGCTCTCACAAGACTCAACAGACATGAACGTGTCAGCTGTGCTTCATGCTCTCGCAAGACTCAACAGACATGAATGTGTCAGCTGCGCTTCACGCTCTCACAAGACTCAACAGACATGAACGAGTCAGCTGTGCTTCATGCTCTCGCAAGACTCAACATACATGAACGTGTCAGCTGTGTTTTACGCTCTCACAAGAATCAACATACATGAACGTGTCAGCTGTGCTTCATGCTCTCACAAGACTCAACAGACATGAATGAGTCAGCTGTGCTTCATGCTCTCGCAAGACTCAACAGACATGAACGTGTCAGTTGTGCTTCATGCTCTCGCAAGACTCAACATACATCAACGTGTCAGCTGTGCTTCATGTTCTCACAAGACTCAACAGACATGAACGTGTCAGCTGTGCTTCATGCTCTCGCAAGACTCAACAGACATGAACGTGTCAGCTGTGCTTCATGCTCTCGCAAGACTCAACAGACATGAACGTGTCAGCTGTGCTTCATGCTCTCACAAGAATCAACAGACATGAACGTGTCAGCTGTGCTTCATGCTCTCGCAAGACTCAACAGACATGAACGTGTCAGCTGTGCTTCATGCTCTCACAAGACTCAAAAGACATGAATGAGTCAGCTGTGCTTCATGCTCTCGCAAGACTCAACAGACATGAACGTGTCAGCTGTGCTTCACGCTCTCACAAGACTCAACATACATGAACGTGTCAGCTGTGCTTCATGCTCTCGCAAGACTCAACAGACATGAACGTGTCAGCTGTGCTTCATTCTCTCGCAAGACTCAACAGACATGAAGGTGTCAGCTGTGCTTCATGCTCTCACAAGAATCAACAGACATGAACGTGTCAGCTGTGCTTCATGCTCTCACAAGAATCAACAGACATAAACGTGTCAGCTGTGCTTCATGCTCTCGCAAGACTCAACATACATGAACGTGTCAGCTGTGCTTCATGCTCTCACAAGAATCAACAGACATGAACGTGTCAGCTGTGCTTCATGCTCTCACAAGACTCAACATACATGAACGTGTCAGCTGTGCTTCATGCTCTCACAAGAATCAACAGACATGAACGTGTCAGCTGTGCTTCATGCTCTCACAAGACTCAACATACATGAACGTGTCAGCTGTGCTTCATGCTCTCACAAGAATCAACAGACATGAACGTGTCAGCTGTGCTTCATGCTCTCACAAGAATCAACAGACATGAACGTGTCAGCTGTGCTTCATGCTCTCGCAAGACTCAACAGACATGAACGTGTCAGCTGTGCTTCATGCTCTCACAAGACTCAACATACATGAACGTGTCAGCTGTGCTTTATGCTCTCACAAGAATCAACAGACATGAACGTGTCAGCTGTGCTTCATGCTCTCACAAGAATCAACAGACATGAACGTGTCAGCTGTGCTTCATGCTCTCGCAAGACTCAACATACATGAACGTGTCAGCTGTGCTTCATGCTCTCACAAGAATCAACAGACATGAACGTGTCAGCTGTGCTTCATGCTCTCACAAGACTCAACATACATGAACGTGTCAGCTGTGCTTCATGCTCTCACAAGAATCAACATACATGAACGTGTCAGCTGTGCTTCATGCTCTCACAAGAATCAACAGACATGAACGTGTCAGCTGTGCTTCATGCTCTCACAAGAATCAACAGACATGAACGTGTCAGCTGTGCTTCATGCTCTCGCAAGACTCAACAGACATGAACGTGTCAGCTGTGCTTCATGCTCTCACAAGAATCAACAGACATGAACGTGTCAGCTGTGCTTCATGCTCTCACAAGAATCAACAGACATGAACGTGTCAGCTGTGCTTCATGCTCTCACAAGAATCAACAGACATGAACGTGTCAGCTGTGCTTCATGCTCTCGCAAGACTCAACAGACATGAACGTGTCAGCTGTGCTTCATGCTCTCACAAGAATCAACAGACATGAACGTGTCAGCTGTGCTTCATGCTCTCACAAGAATCAACATACATGAACGTGTCAGCTGTGCTTCATGCTCTCACAAGAATCAACAGACATGAACGTGTCAGCTGTGCTTCATGCTCTCGCAAGACTCAACATACATGAACGTGTCAGCTGTGCTTCATGCTCTCACAAGAATCAACAGACATGTACGTGTCAGTTGTGCTTCAAGTCTCGCAAGACTCAACAGATATGGTAATACGAATACGAAATTTCCGATCTTGGGCGTCTCTAATATTGCCGTTTACGGAGCACCGGAGGGATAAATGTGTAATCGAGGGTAAACAATGTTATTAAACAGAGCCGGTGTCAAGATAAAATGTTTCCGCCGTCAAATATTGTCCGCTTGGTGTAACTTCCTCAGCATGTACACGCACAAAAGGGACATTTTCTGTCGTAACTATTTTCCCTATGCACACATGTTGGTGCAGCTAATTATTAATATATATGTATATATATATAAATATATATATATATATATATATATATATATATATATATATATACACACATATACATATATAAATATATATATATATATATATATATATATATATATATACATATATATATATATATATATATATATATATATATATATATATATATATATGTATGTAAATATATATATATATATATATATATATATATGTATATATATATATATATATATATATATATATTTACATACATATATATATATATATATATATATATATATATATATATATATATATATATATATGTATATATATATACGTATATAAATATATATATATATATATTTGTGGACAAATGTTAGCATGACACCGGGTCTAGGCCTCATATCTGACCAGTACAGTATTTCTTGTTAGTAATATTACACTAAGCTTCCTATAATATTAGACAAAAAACAACATGTCACAACGTAGTCTTGTCGAATCCATCGACATACTGTGGAGATTGGAATAACCTTGAAATGTAAAGAGTTAAGCGGTGAAGCGTGACGTCCATTTCTTTAGTATTTCTATTAGGAATGCCGCGTTGAAGATACATCGTGCGAATCGTTCACGCAGTATATATCCATATGACAGAGTAATGGAACTGTACAATTATGCTGTCCTTCCTTTGTTAACAAGGCCACAACGACAATTAAATATAACTTGCATGTTAACAGGTTCGTTGTGTTTTCGCGCATCTTCCAAGCTGATTTTTATTACCCAATTCCAGACCACGAGGGGACCGCCAACTTGTTTTCATTAGCACACGCAAGAAAGCCAAGCGCGGCTCGACAGACGACATGCAGTAATGTTTGTTTAGTACCGAAACGTTAGTTGCATTGGCCCTGGGTAATCTCTTTAAGTAAAACCATTGCAAGTCCGTAATCAGGTCGTGTCGCCGGGGAGTTCCTTTTGGACATTGTTGTGTTGTGGAATCAGACCAATGATTGTTTCCTACTGAATAGTAAACACATACTCGCGGACTGCGCAGCAACATAAAGGACACACCATCGTTGTATCTGGGGAAACAGTGGGTGAAGGTTAGTCGCTGGCGATCTTAACAAATTAAACAAGTAAATAACCACAAGGTGTATAACATGCAGTGTCACTAACCTGCGGATAGATGTCGCTTGATAGCTGTCCTTGAGATTCGCGTTAGTTTGCATACATCAATAACGACGGGTGGTGAACGCCTCCCGAGAACGGCAAGTCGCTTCTATCAAGTGGAAACGAAATGCCCGTTAATGAACAACGCGACACTTTGTGTTCCAAGTAAGCGACACCTAGCGGGAATAGAAAGAAGCTGTCATTGTTCTATCCGCAACAGTCGCACTCACAACATTACGAGAATGAGTTTAAATTACCGCCGACCACACCGCAGTTGTTCCAGCCGGGTCACGTGGTCGGTGACAGTACCAGTACGCGGTGTCTGGCTATGCAGTCACACATGAACGTGTCAGTAATCATTCTTTAGACGGAATAACAGGAAAGGCGTCAGCGTTCGTTGAACTTTACCGGTGTTTGTCGAAGCAAGCGTTATTAAACATCGACTTCACAGTGGATTTTGGCTACTTTTTGAAGGGCTAAACGTCGCAGTAGACTTTGGCTACTTGATGGGCTAAACTTCGCAGTAGACTTGGGTTATTGACCGGCTAAACTTCGCAGTAGACTTGGGTGATTGACCGGCTAAACTTCGCAGTAGACTTGGACTACATGACGAACTAAACTTCGTAGTAGACTTGGGCTACTTGACGGACTAAACTTCGCAGTAGACTTGGGCTACTTGACGGACTAAACTTCGCAGTAGACTTTGGCTACTTGACAGGTAAAGATTCTACAGAGGCACAAATGCCTCACCTGACAGTTCTGTTTTGACGAAATAACGTACGTTCGTGTAACAAGACCCAGCAGGTAATAAGGTCCGTGATAAAAACTCGTATTTATTTACAGAGGACGTACAAACCAGGCAGATCAACGATTGCAATATGATTAGTTTGGTATCCAGTTCCGAAGCACGCGTCAGTATATTATCTAATTAAAGTGGCACTAGTGATATATGATTTCTTGAAAGGCATACCATCTAGTGGAAAAGATAATGTACCTATGTACGCTGCAATTCTCGTGGAATATTCATTATTATTTCGCAATACACCAAGATACATAGTATTGCTAGCAATAATAGAAGTACAGGTAGGATGAGTTTTTAATAAGCTATTAAATATATAATTACTGGTTTGACATTTATTTGTGTATTATAAAAAAATTACACTTGCAATGTCTTAAACTGTTTTGCAATGAGCACAGCATATTTATTAAAAACATTCAATGCATTGTGTAATTATAGACATAGTGCTATGATGAGGCATCATAGATAATATAACACGTGGAAATATTCTTCATTGACAAAGATGTTGGGGGATGATGGGGGATGATGGGGAATGATGGGGAGCGATTATAAGTTGTGTTATTTCAGCTTCTTCTTTTCCCAATATTGTTGCATCATGCAATTTAACAATGTAACAATGTAACAATGTTGGAAACAAATAAATGATGAGGATGATGATGATGTCGATGATGATTTGAAGAGAGAGAAGAGAACAGAAATCACAATACAAAACAATTCCTTGCGTTGACTGTATGTCTCAGTAAACGATAAAACTTAGACACAGATGAGCTACTAGGTGAAAGTGACAGTTGCAAGAATTCCTATATCGGGACAAGTAATTCCGACATAACAGGGCGATACTGCGACGTAAATTGACGGTGAATGTGGTAAAGTACACGAAGACAGCCACGCCGGCGATAACAACGAAGGTTAGCAATGAATGTACATCGTGTCTTCATCACGACAGTAATCACATTCCTTGTTCACGCAGTTGATGGCCAAGAAGGTTCGCAATGAATGTACATCGTGTCTTCATCACGACAGTAATCACGTTCTTTGTTCACGGAGTTGATGGCCAGGAAGGTTCGCAATGCATGTACATCGTGTCTTCATCACGACAGTAATCACGTTCCTTGTTCACCGAGTTGATGGCCAAGAAGGTCGCAAAGAATGTACATCGTGTCTTCATCGCGACAGTAATCACGTTCTTTGTTCACCGAGTTGATGGCCAGGAAGGTCGCAAAGAATGTGCATCGTGTCTTCATCGCGACAGTAATCACGTTCCTTGTTCACCGAGTTGATGGCCAGGAAGGTTCGCAATGAATGTACATCGTGTCTTCATCGCGACAGTAATCACGTTCTTTGTTCACGGAGTTGATGGCCAAGAAGGTTCGCAATGAATGTACATCGTGTCTTCATCGCGACAGTAATCACGTTCTTTGTTCACCGAGTTGATGGCCAAGAAGGTCGCAAAGAATGTACATCGTGTCTTCATCACGACAGTAATCACGTTCTTTGTTCACCGAGTTGATGGCCAAGAAGGTTCGCAATGAATGTACATCGTGTCTTCATCACTACAGTAATCACGTTCTTTGTTCACGGAGTTGATGGCCAAGAAGGTTCGCAATGAATGTACATCGTGTCTTCATCACGACAGTAATCACGTTCTTTGTTCACGGAGTTGATGGCCAGGAAGGTTCGCAATGAATGTACATCGTGTCTTCATCACGACAGTAATCACGTTCCTTGTTCACCGAGTTTATGGCCAAGAAGGTCGCAAAGAATGTACATCGTGTCTTCATCGCGACAGCAATCACTTTCCTTGTTCACCGAGTTTATGGCCAGGTAGGTTAGCAAAGAATGTACATCGTGTCTTCATCGCGACAGTAATCACGTTCCTTGTTCACCGAGTTGATGGCCAGGAAGGTTCGCAATGAATGTACATCGTGTTTTCATCACAACAGTAATCACGTTCTTTGTTCACCGAGTTGATGGCCAGGAAGGTTCGCAATGAATGTACATCGTGTTTTCATCACGACAGTAATCACGTTCTTTGTTCACGGAGTTGATGGCCAAGAAGGTTCGCAATGAATGTACATCGTGTTTTCATCACGACAGTAATCACGTTCTTTGTTCACCGAGTTGATGGCCAAGAAGGTTCGCAATGAATGTACATCGTGTCTTCATCAAGACAGTAATCACGTTCTTTGTTCACGGAGTTGATGGCCAAGAAGGTTCGCAATGAATGTACATCGTGTCTTCATCACGACAGTAATCACGTTCTTTGTTCACGGAGTTGATGGCCAAGAAGGTTAGCAATGAATGTACATCGTGTCTTCATCACGACAATAATCACGTTCTTTGTTCACGGAGTTGATGGCCAAGAAGGTCGCAATGAATATACATCATGTCTTCATCACGACAGTAATCACGTTCTTTGTTCACGCAGTTGATGGCCAAGAAGGTTCGCAATGAATGTACATCGTGTCTTCATCACGACAGCAATCACTTTCTTTGTTCACGGAGTTGATGGCCAAGAAGGTTCGCAATGAATGTACATCGTGTCTTCATCACGACAGTAATCACGTTCCTTGTTCACGGAGTTGATGGCCAAGAAGGTCGCAATGAATGTGCATCATGTCTTCATCACGACAGTAATCACGTTCTTTGTTCACGGAGTTGATGGCCAAGAAGGTTCGCAATGAATGTACATCGTGTCTTCATCACGACAGTAATCACATTCCTTGTTCACGGAGTTGATGGCCAAGAAGGTTCGCAATGAATGTACATCGTGTCTTCATCACGACAGTAATCACGTTCTTTGTTCACGGAGTTGATGGCCAAGAAGGTTCGCAATGAATGTACATCATGTCTTCATCACTACAGTAATCACGTTCCTTGTTCACCGAGTTGATGGCCAAGAAGGTCGCAATGAATGTACATCGTGTCTTCATCACGACAGTAATCACGTTCTTTGTTCACGGAGTTGATGGCCAAGAAGGTCGCAATGAATGTACATCGTGTCTTCATCACTACAGTAATCACGTTCTTTGTTCACGGAGTTGATGGCCAAGAAGGTTCGCAATGAATGTACATCGTGTCTTCATCACTACAGTAATCACGTTCTTTGTTCACGGAGTTGATGGCCAAGAAGGTTCGCAATGAATGTACATCGTGTCTTCATCAAGACAGTAATCACGTTCTTTGTTCACGGAGTTGATGGCCAAGAAGGTTCGCAATGAATGTACATCGTGTCTTCATCGCGACAGTAATCACGTTCCTTGTTCACCGAGTTGATGGCCAAGAAGGTCGCAAAGAATGTACATCGTGTCTTCATCACGACAGTAATCACGTTCTTTGTTCACCGAGTTGATGGCCAAGAAGGTCGCAATGAATGTACATCGTGTCTTCATCACGACAGTAATCACGTTCTTTGTTCACGGAGTTGATGGCCAAGAAGGTTCGCAATGAATGTACATCGTGTCTTCATCACGACAGTAATCACGTTCTTTGTTCACGGAGTTGATGGCCAAGAAGGTCGCAATGAATGTACATCGTGTCTTCATCACGACAGTAATCACGTTCTTTGTTCACGGAGTTGATGGCCAAGAAGGTTCGCAATGAATGTACATCGTGTCTTCATCACTACAGTAATCACGTTCTTTGTTCACGGAGTTGATGGCCAAGAAGGTTCGCAATGAATGTACATCGTGTCTTCATCAAGACAGTAATCACGTTCTTTGTTCACGGAGTTGATGGCCAAGAAGGTTCGCAATGAATGTACATCGTGTCTTCATCGCGACAGTAATCACGTTCCTTGTTCACCGAGTTGATGGCCAAGAAGGTCGCAAAGAATGTACATCGTGTCTTCATCACGACAGTAATCACGTTCTTTGTTCACCGAGTTGATGGCCAAGAAGGTCGCAAAGAATGTACATCGTGTCTTCATCACGACAGTAATCACGTTCTTTGTTCACCGAGTTGATGGCCAAGAAGGTCGCAAAGAATGTACATCGTGTCTTCATCACGACAGTAATCACGTTCTTTGTTCACGGAGTTGATGGCCAAGAAGGTTCGCAATGAATGTACATCGTGTCTTCATCACGACAGTAATCACGTTCTTTGTTCACCGAGTTGATGGCCAAGAAGGTCGCAAAGAATGTACATCGTGTCTTCATCACGACAGTAATCACGTTCTTTGTTCACGGAGTTGATGGCCAAGAAGGTTCGCAAAGAATGTACATCGTGTCTTCATCACGACAGTAATCACGTTCTTTGTTCACGGAGTTGATGGCCAAGAAGGTCGCAAAGAATGTACATCGTGTCTTCATCACGACAGTAATCACGTTCCTCGTTCACGGAGTTGATGGCCAGCTGCACATTGGGCCTATATTGCTACTTGCTACACCAAGAAAGCAAACGCACAAACAGTCAGGCGCACACCCGCACACCCGCACACACGCACACCCGCACTCACGCACACCCGCACACACGCACACCCACACTCACGCAATAACGCACTCACGACGCACTCACGCACGCACACCAAGAAAGCATGCGCACAAACACCCATTAACATAATTTAAACAACGCTGAAATTTTCTCTTTGTATTACACATGTCTCTAACTGGAAGAGGGGTGTGATAAATACGGGCTCTTTGCTCTCTGACACAATGCATGATATTCCATCGTTAGTCCGAGCTGAAATGTGCAGTGTTTAAAAGGGCAAACCCGTCGAGACTGGTCTTGCAAAATGACAACTATCAACGCATGCACCCATTAATATAAATTAAACAACGCTGATGCAGCCGTCATCACGACAATGACTGTTTACCATTGCACCTGGCTCTGTGCATTTAAATGTGACGTGTAGAGCCACCTTCGTATTCACCAATATCATCTGACATGAGTGCACGAGACGCAGTCATCATTGAAATCGATAGCTTACCAAGAAGAGCTGAGGCACTGTTGATACGATGGGCTATCCAGCTAATATCTGGATATAATTATTATTCCTGCTGAGTGATTGTCAATGAGGAGTGGGTTCTACATATCTCACACAGCATCGGAGAAACGGGTAGACTGCACATACACAGCATGTATGTGTTAATATCGCGAACCATAGAAGGTAATTCCAGCTAACCAGAATGGCGGTGACCCGAGAGACTTGGGAGAGAAACGGCGACTGAGCAAACAATGAGAAATGTCACTTGGTAAATACAGCTTTGACATCAACATGATCCCAACTGTGAAAAGAAACAGAGGTTCCACGCTACGCTTTAAAAAGCACGTTAATCTTACAGTTGTTTTCATTTTGCCAATAAAGACTTTAACTAATTTTAATGTTCTGCCAGTCGTCCCTAGACAGGCACGTATAATGCCCATACCATGCTTCATACACATGCACACAAACACGCATACATACATACATATATACATACATATAAACATACATACAAGCATACATCTATCCACGCATACATATATATATATATATATATATATATATATATATATATATATATATATATATATATATATATATATGTACATATGTATGCATGTATGTATGCATGTATGTATGTATGTATGTATGCATACATGTATATATATATATATATATATATATATATATATGCACGTAATATATATATATATATATATATATATATATATATGTGTGTGTGTAAATGTGTGCATGTATATAATATATATTATATTCATATATAAAACATATATATATATATATATATATACATATAAATTAGATATATATAATATGATATATACATATATATAATATATATATATATATATATATACATAAATACATATATACGTAAACATATATATATATATATATATATATATATATATATATATATATATATAGTTGTATAATATGTATATAATGTATATGTATGTATGTATGTATTTATGTATGTATTTATGTATGCATATTTGCATGTTTGTGTGTATGTGTGTATGTATGTATGTACGTATGTATATGTATGTATGTATGTATGTATGTATGTATGTATGTATGTATGTATGTATGTATGTATGTATGTATGTATGTATGTATGTATGCATGTGTGTATGTATGTGTGTACGCATGTATGCATGTATGTATGTATGTATGTATGTATACTGTAATTATATATACAGCATGTCATGTTACTGTATATTGGTAATTTGTTCTGGCCGTTATCTTATTTACGTGGGTGGAATGCAAACAAATAAAATTTGCATTGAAGCGGGCTTCTATACAACACGCACCTGTGAGTGAGTGACTCAAGAACCGCGACATCGCTATTATGTCCAATGACTGGACAATCTCCCTGATTAACTTCAAATGACAATCTGCGGGGTAATGTTCTGTTTCATCGACCTAGTATTAAGGTACTCTGACTCCAGTAGCCCGGTATTTCATATCTGTTGCTGTGCATTCTGCTGAATTAAGAGCTAGAGTGGGCGATAGAGTGTCGGCGAAACAGATAATGGATGGAAGAGCGAAGGGGACTGGGCTTGAAAATGGAAGGGAAGTGAAAGGCCGTTGAGAATTCTGGCAATCAATGTGCCAGGTCCTGACCACCTGTTGAGTGCAAGTACGAAGTAGACCGAGTGTCAATGTAGGAGACGCCCCCAACCAAAAACATAACGAATCGAGTAATGTGAAGTCACTCTAAAATTGGTCCCGACCTAAATCGGTCCTGGGAGAGGGGACAATCTTGATATCCGACCGACTTTAGCTGCAAACATAGTTTACTAACAAAAACGAAACAGACCAAGTACTAGCATAAGTGTATGTGTAGACAGATTTACCGATATATACATACTTATGATATATAGTTTTTACATATGTGCATCGTTAAAACCTATATTTTTACATCGTAAATTAAATGTGACATAGTACTAACGATTCCTTAAAGAAACTGACGGCCTGGTAAAAACGTACTTCACTTCCATAACCACTTCATTGATGACAGTGGCAGTCGACCCAGGCATTTCTGTGTAGATCGGTAATTGTTTATAGAATGACGTCATAGTTCACAAAGGCAGATGTATAAAATAAAATAGCGGTATCAGATACACATCATTCTTGCTGCTGGTCGTGACGATCAGACCACAATAGGCCCTGTCCGATGCCCGACATGCACCACCGCGAAGACGAGGGATACACGGTTGTAGAGAGGGTACACGGTTGTAGAGGGGGTACACGGTTGTAGAGGGGGTACACGGTTGTAGAGGGGGTACACGGTTGTAGAGGGGGTACACGGTTGTAGAGAGGGTACACGGTTGTAGAGGGGGTACACGGTTGTAGAGGGGGTACACGGTTGTAGAGGGGGTACACGGTTGTAGAGGTGGTACACGGTTGTAGAGAGGGTACACGGTTGTAGAGGGGGTACACGGTTGTAGAGGGGGTACACTGTTGTAGAGGGGGTACACGGTTGTAGAGGTGGTACACGGTTGTAGAGGGGGTACACAGTTGTAGAGGGGGTACACTGTTGTAGAGGGGGTACACGGTTGTAGAGGGGTACACGGTTGTAGAGGGGGTACACAGTTGTAGAGGGGGTACACGGTTGTAGAGGGGGTACACGGTTGTAGAGGGGGTACACGGTTGTATAGGGGGTACACGGTTGTAGAGGGGGAACACGGTTGTAGAGGGGGTACACGGTTGTAGAGGGGTACACGGTTGTAGAGGGGGTACACAGTTGTAGAGGGGTACACGGTTGTAGAGGGGGTACACGGTTGTAGAGGGGGTACACAGTTGTAGAGGGGGTACACGGTTGTAGAGGGGGTACACGGTTGTAGAGGGGGTACACGGTTTTAGAGGGGGTACACGGTTGTAGAGGGGTACACGGTTCTAGAGGGGGTACACGGTTGTAGAGGTGGTACACGGTTGTAGAGGTAGTACACGGTTGTAGAGGGGGTACACGGTTGTAGAGGGGGTACACAGTTGTAGAGGTGGTACACGGTTGTAGAGGGGGTACACAGTTGTAGAGGGGGTACACGGTTGTAGAGGGGGTACACGGTTGTAGAGGTAGTACACGGTTGTAGAGGGGGTACACGGTTGTAGAGGTGGTACACGGTTGTAGATGGGGTACACGGTTGCAGGAGTGGTACACAGTTGTAGATGGGGTACACGGTTGTAGGAGTGGTACACGGTTGTAGGAGTGGTACACGGTTGTAGAGGGGGTACACGGTTGTAGAGGGGGTACACGGTTGTAGAGGGGGTACACGGTTGTAGAGGTGGTACACGGTTGTAGAGAAGGTACACGGTTGTAGAGGGGGTACACGGTTGTAGAGGGGGTACACGGTTGTAGAGGGGGTACACGGTTGTAGAGGTGGTACACGGTTGTAGAGGGGGTACACGGTTGTAGAGGTGGTACACAGTTTTAGAGGGGGTACACGGTTGTAGAGGGGGTACACAGTTGTAGAGGGGGTACACGGTTGTAGAGGGGGTACACGGTTGTAGAGGTGGTACACGGTTGTAGAGGTGGTACACGGTTGTAGAGGGGGTACACAGTTGTAGGAGTGGTACACAATTGTAGAGGTGGTACACGGTTGTAGAGGTGGTACACGGTTGTAGAGGGGTACACGGTTGTAGAGGTGGTACACGGTTGTAGAGGTGGTACACGGTTGTAGAGGGGTACACGGTTGTAGAGGTGGTACATGGTTGTAGAGGGGGTACACGGTTGTAGAGGTGGTACACGGTTGTAGAGGTGGTACACGGTTGTAGAGGGGGTACACAGTTGTAGGAGTGGTACACAATTGTAGAGGGGGTACACGGTTGTAGAGGGGTACACGGTTGTAGAGGGGTACACGGTTGTAGAGGGGTACACGGTTGTAGAGGCGGTACACGGTTGTAGAGGTGGTACACGGTTGTAGAGGGGGTACACGGTTGTAGAGGTGGTACACGGTTGTAGAGGGGTACACGGTTGTAGAGGCGGTACACGGTTGTAGAGGTGGTACACGGTTGTAGAGGGGTACACAATTGTAGAGGGGGTACACGGTTGTAGAGGTGGTACACGGTTGTAGAGGGGGTACACGGTTGTAGAGGTGGTACACGGTTGTATAGGGGGTACACGGTTGTAGAGGTGGTACACGGTTGTAGAGGGGGTACACGGTTGTAGAGGGGGTACACGGTTGTAGAGGTGGTACACGGTTGTAGAGGGGGTACACGGTTGTATAGGGGGTACACGGTTGTAGAGGGGGTACACGGTTGTAGAGGGGGTACACGGTTGTAGAGGTGGTACACGGTTGTAGAGGGGGTACACGGTTGTAGAGGTGGTACACGGTTGTAGAGGGGTACACGGTTGTAGAGGCGGTACACGGTTGTAGAGGTGGTACACGGTTGTAGAGGAGGTACACGGCTGTAGAGGAGGTACACAGTTGTAGAGGTGGTACACGGTTGTAGAGGGGTACACGGTTGTAGAGGTGGTACACGGTTGTAGAGGGGGTACACGGTTGTAGAGGTGGTACACGGTTGTAGAGGTGGTGCACGGTTGTAGAGGGGGTACACCGTTACTAAAACAAAATATGTTCCAACTGCCTGCCACGCGTCTGGTGCTAGGACAAATACATAACCACCGGCAGAAATTACCGTCGCAGATGTGATGCAAATAACAATAGGCACAAAATCTGACTGGTGCCTATCACACACCTGTGACACTAACAAGTAACATAAATCCGTAAAGCCGAAAACGAACCCGTATGATTACCCACGTCCATTTGTTTAACGAACACGCCTATGCAATCATGCAGCCTAATAAACACTTGCAGGTTGTATCAAAGCCGAGAAAGGTGTCTTATTCGTATGACGATGTGTCTCCTGTCGGTTTTTTTGGTTCAACTGTCATTTACTGCACAAAGCGAGTTTTCCACGCATACCTCTGTGGTATTCTTATTAGCGTCAACTTTACACACCGGACCCGTCATCTATGTCTCGTCTGTCGCATGCAGGGTTTCAATATATCTGTCTGGTTGCGTGACTCCATGGCAACGTGCACTGGCAACTCATGTGGCTTCTTCCGTCATTTCCAATCGCCACATACAAACGTACGCCACCTGCCAAGTTTTATGAAAGCAGTGGTAACTTAAACCTTTCCGAAACCGGCACATTTTGTGAAATGCGTAATAATAGAACTACCAAACCAGCAACTAAGCAATGTTATATAATAAGTGTTATGCGATCAAACATAGGTAGTACTCATGATCACCACTAGGGTGCCATCTCATCAATACCAAACGAGGTTGGTAATTGGGGTGTGTTGGGGAGTGTGTTGGGGAGTGTGTTGGAGAGGGTGTTGGTGAGTGTGTTGGGAAGTGTGTTGGGAGTGTGTTGGGGAGTGTGTTGGGGAGTGTGTTGGGGAGTGTGCTGGGGAGTGTGCTGGGGAGTGTGTTAGAGAAGGTGTTGGGGAGTGTGTTCGGAGTGTTTTGGGAGTGAGTTGGGAAGTGTGTTGGGGAGTGTGTTGGCTCACATAGATGTATTGTCCTAAAATATCGTTTTTATTTTAATCAATCGTCATAAGGCTGCAGCCGTCAAGCGCATGCAGGGGCAATTTTGCGTTATGACATCTGAACGCTATATCTAAGAAAAGTGGTTTATAAACAGTGTGTGAATTTGCAACCAGTAAACAAAACAAAAATGTATTTATGGATTTCGTTTCCATGTGCCATCGAAATACGGACTTTATGTGTCACAATTTTAAATGTGATGTTTCATGTATTTTGTCTCTAGAAATACTGCCACTGTCTGAAGGTATTTACAAACGTTCCAGTTTGTTACAATACCAGTACACGGAGTTTGATCAGCACTGTATAAATACTGATGCGGCATTAAAACGAATTAAGCACAAGTTAAATTGCTGTAAAAAAAACAATGTCTGAAATCGGGCTGAATTTTTAAATCTAAATTGTAGTAAGGCAATTTGTTTTCAAAGCCATTTAAACATTTTTAAGACTAGAAAGGAACGGATATTCTTCGTCTTACAGTAATGGGCCTGTTCGATGTGCCTCGGTAAGTGAGCACTTTCGCTTCCGTCGCATTACAATAAAACATACGCCATTATAACGCCATACATGTCTGCAGGCGCAGACAAATACATCATCGTTACTTGAAGTTACCATTAGAACTGAGCGCACTCATTCATTCCGCCCAGCGTTAGTCTGTCTCAGCAGCAATAGCCCTTGCTCTAGATGCATCTTAATCTTCCCGCGCGCACATCACTGCTAGTTACAACTCACTCGAACGATGTGTGCGTTGGACACGGCGCGTTCTGGACGGGCACTAAACCGCCCGGCAGTGCGCGAACACAGTTTTACGATTAAGACTCTAAGAAATATGCACAGACTTCTACGTCTGCGGTCGACATGGCCTGACGAGTTGAGGCAATAAACCGAGCTTCAGGGGAGCGCCGCCAGGCGAAACCCACGGCTTGGATGACTCGTTCACTTGTATGGCAAGTAACGGATCTACTCCATGTGAACAACACATCCTTCTTGATATGAAAAACGATATTGTTGATGATGATGCTGATGATAGTAATAATAAAATAACAATAGTGATACAAACAACAATCTTCAAAGGATGAACACGGCCATTATTAGTATTAATGTCAACAATTCCTGAGTGTGTGTGTGTGTGTGTGTGTGTGTGTGTGTGTGTGTGTGTGTGTGTGTGTGTGTGTGTGTGTGTGTGTGTGTATATATATATATATATATATATATATATATATATATATATATATATATATATATATGTAAGTATATATTTGTATATATATATATATATATATATATATATATATATATATATATATATATATATATATATATATATATATATATATATATGTAAGTATATATTTGTATATATATATATATATATATATATATGTGTAAGTATACATTTGTATATATATATACATATATATATATATATATATATATATATATATATATATATATATATATATATATATATATATATATATATATATATATACAGCCAGGTGACGACACAAACATTGCCCAACAACAACAACGATGTAAGTAAACATTTGTACATAAAGTAATTATTTCTAAACAACGTTACAAACGTTGTCTGGTCGACAGCTAGCTCAGCACCCTATTGTCAATCATGGTTTGTACAACTGTCAATCGTCGCCAAAAAAGGCGCACTTACACACAAGTCGCCGCCACAAGTTAACAACACCCCACGACAACACACAAGAACAACACCGGGTTTGCTGCAGATCTGTGTCAGTGTGTAATGGCTAACTGGCTTTCATTCCAATAGGCGTAATGTATATGTCTGCCTGTTGCCCCCGGGTCTGGCTCTTCTCGCAATCAATGCGGTTGGCCATTACTTGGTGCAAATCAAGATTCGGCAAGTGGTTTGACAATATCGTAATCGCTAGAATTGGGCAATCAATCACGGCGGTTCTGGGAGTAAGCGCCTACTAGGATCGCGCCGCCAGAAGTAGATGTTGTTACTAAGGTGGCTTGCGCTAATACTACGTCTAAGTTTAACATTATAATTGTTAGAATACATAGTATAAACATAAATTGAATAACTTGTGCAATTATTTGCTGGAAACAAAATAAAAACATAGATGGTCAGAGGCTACGCCAGGGGTGACACCGTCATACAAAGGGTTTCCGAGCCTGCCCAATGTACATTGTGCTGACGGGCTCCGAGTTGTAGTGTTCGTTGGATTGTAGTGTACGTTGTATTGTAATGTACGTTGGATTGTAGTGTACGTTGGATAGAAGGTAAGTGGTATTTTTTTGCTGTGCGATTTCAGTATTTTGTGAATCTTAATGTCATGTTTTTTTGTGATGTTATATTGCAGTGAGCTGTGAACTATCGAATTGTATTTGAAAAAAACGGGAGAAGGAGAGTGTCGCTTCCTCAGCCGAAAATGACAAATATGAATTCCCTGAAAACTATGAATTATATTTAACTCGCATCTATATGAACATGCATTTTATTATTTAATTACAAAACAACGAACTTACTAAACATTTTAAACTACTGATAGGCCCAGGAAGTACAGTAAGGTCAACTTTGACAGCAACAGTTAATTAAAAATACATGTTACTGATTTAGATTTCCAGTAGGCCTTCCTAGACAGTAAACAGTTGGATAACGCCTCTTGGATCTAGCTTTCTGCTCTCTGCAGCCAAGTCTCCTCGCGTCGTGTTGTCGATATTGCCCTTGGGC
The DNA here is from genome assembly GCA_963662155.1 of Lamellibrachia columna. NCBI lineage: Eukaryota > Metazoa > Annelida > Polychaeta > Sabellida > Siboglinidae > Lamellibrachia > Lamellibrachia columna. The sequence continues at coordinate 1,808,822 of OY759263.1, forward strand.
ATGCAGTTGGGCTTGGGAGATGAAAGCTATACCGGTCCGACTGAACTGGCTCTGGCGTCTCCCGAGGCCATACACAATCAGTAACGAGGAACTCCGTTGCTAGAAGCAAAACATAAAGACATCACTACTAAGTAATACTAAGTAGTGATGTTTTTCTGTTTTGTTTTCGAACCGGTTTGGCAATTGGATTTAACACGATTATAAAAAGTTTTAGCAAGATTGCCATAAAAATACACGTTCCGGTTGACAAGTGGACAAGGAAGCCATTGACTTATCGAGAGTCCGACAATTTATTCACCTACGCATAGCCTACTCTTATCAGATATGTTATTTTACTTTTTGTCATCTTTCATTTAATTTTTTTAAATATATTCACACTACTTGCATTAACATAATAATTTGACAATTTGTTCCATTCATTTATCACCTTCTGTTAAAATGAGTACTTTGTCATGTTCAATCAACACTGTTCCTTAACTAATGCTGCTTTGTGTCCTTCGATTCTACTGCCTTTTTTCTTGTCCATCCACTGCAGGATATAGCCCCCCCCCCCGCTCGAATTTGGTTTCTCTTGTCCAAAGTGCTCCTGAATAATTCATTACTTCATTGCACTATACCGTCGGTCTGCCCCTTGCTCTGTTCCGGGTTACCATTCAGTTGTTGTTTTGCAAATTGTTTCTTTACGTGACCGCTTGTTTTGATCTAGTTCACGTCTAACGGCCTGTGGTATGAAAATTGTGACGTCACTGTGTCGGGGCGTAAAAATGCTTTGCATTACACTAACCGGTTAAGGAATCGTTGAAGCGCGTTTTGCCCTTTGCACTCTGGGGAATTCTGAGGTGCGTGTACTGTAAGCACCAGCGGGGGTTAGATCATTGTTTTACTTCCGCGTTCATTTTGATGATTTAAAAAAAATAGGCATTTTATTATTAAATCGACAGCGGATGTTACATAAAATATTCGCTCACTAATATATATAATTATTTGTACATCAACCACCCGGATTTCCGATACGCTAAATCAGTTGAGTATGAAGTTTTAAGAGTGTCTTACGCAGTATTGGCATCTCTCTCTCTCTCTCTCTCTCTCTCTCTCTCTCTCTCTCTCTCTCTCTCTCTCTCTCTCTCTCTCTCTCTCTCTCTCTCTCTCTCTCTCTCTCTCTCTCTCTCTCTCTCTCTCTCTCTCTCTCTCTCTCTCTCTCTCTCTCTCTGCGCGCGTGTGTATATATATATATATATATATATATATATATATATATATATATATATATATATATATATATATATATATATATATATATATATATATATGTGCATACATATATACATACATACATACATATGTGCGGGTGCGGGTGCGTGTGCGTGTGTGTGCCCGTCCCTGTTCACGATTAAGCTTAATGGTCATGTTTTGTTGCGCCTCTGAGCTCAGGTTCCTCTCTCTAAGGCGCCATATAAGTTAATTATAATTATAATTAATTATTAATTATAATATATTTCAGAGATCTGTGACTGTTTGCCGCAATGCAGACCCGAAGACAATCACACAGTCACACGTTGAACGTTATGACGTTATCAAGTCAGTTCACGTAACGTTTGAATAACTTGAATCAGTCGCGACAAGATGCTGCTGTAATCCCGGGGCTTCGAAGGGAAGCGGGAACTCTAGCCTGTTGCCTGCGGCTAGTAGGCCTACCCGTGTCATCATGGCGGGGGCGCGAAGAACTCGCCCCGGGCAACAACCACACAAGACCGCTTCTTGCAGACCCCCGCTACTTCGGGGCCAGACCGACAAGACCGCGGCAGACTCGGCAGACCATCTGCACGCCGAGCTTCAGCACCTGCGTCGACGTCATCGTCGGCGGCGGCTGCGGCTGCGGCGGCGGCGGCGGCGGCGGCGACACAACGCTGCTCCAACCTCGCATCAACAGCAGCGGCGATTGGACGAGAGTCTGGCACGTGTGCAGGAATGGCTTCGCTGCAGCGGCGATAGTGCTTCAGAGCCGGACATGTGTACTTGATGTTGCGCCAATCGTCAACGACTTCCACAGCGTCGCTAAAATCCCCCTGACTCGGCTCGTAACACTGCTGTAAGCTGCGTAGGTGGGCTATTGTAACGGCTCGTAACACGGCTGTAAGCTGCGTAGGTGGGCTATTGTAACGGCTCGTAACACGGCTGTAAGCTGCGTAGGTGGGCTATTGTAACGGCTCGGAACACGGCTGTAAGCTGCGTAGGTGGGCTATTGTAACGGCTCGTAACACGGCTGTAAGCTGCGTAGGTGGGCTATTGTAACGGCTCGTAACACGGCTGTAAGCTGCGTAGGTGGGCTATTGTAACGGCTCGGAACACGGCTGTAAGCTGCGTAGGTGGGCTATTGTAACGGCTCGTAACACGGCTGTAAGCTGCGTAGGTGGGCTATTGTAACGGCTCGGAACACGGCTGTAAGCTGCGTAGGTGGGCTATTGTAACGGCTCGGAACACGGCTGTAAGCTGCGTAGGTGGGCTAGTGTGTCGGCTCGGAACACGATTACTGGAGGTGAACCTCTTGGACGGCTCCGAACATGACTATCAGCAGTAGATCGACTCCAATGACTGCTTGGAACACAACTATCTACAGGAGGTGAGCCCCTCTGCCAGCCAATCCAATGCTTTGTCGACCAATCCAATTATACTGCAATGCCATGACGGGCGGACGGGCGGACGGGCGGCTGACGTACTCGAGCGGATGATGTCTACGTGGACGTGTTCAACACCACGGCTCGTCATCTTTGTCCGCCAGTCAGAGGTGGACCAGTAATGGTGGATGACGTGAACAGACGGGGTCTACCCCAGGGGCTCTATTCAGAATATCGGATAGTTTCATGGGTCGTTCCTATGTGATCGCTTTCCGAGACGCTTGGTGTGGCACGTAGTAGACTCAACACGCTGGCTAGAACTAGGTCTCAGCGGAAAGTAAACAATTCCTTAAAAGGCTTAATTGTAATGTTGTAAACCCATCACGGGCGTATTTGGTCGTTTATTGATGGTGAGAGTTGACATCACACTAAAATATAATAATATGTGAATAACGACGAAATAGAGGGATTCGTGATATTACAGACAACTGAATGTTATTCAGGAATTATGCAAAGGGGCTTTGGTCGTCGTTCAGACGACAACATCACGACTGGTTCGACGTGTAGGCAAAGCTCTGGTCGCAAGCAACGACGCTCGTGGATCACGTAAGATCACGTGACACTAGCGAATGATGTACAAACTACCGGCACGAGCAACTGGTAGTGTCCGACAATGTTTAATGTTAAAGCAATTTTCAAGCAAAGAATTATGCGAACACACGTCGTATTTTCCTTTGTATGACGAGTGTAGTGAGAGTCGGCCTGTTGGCCGCCAACGATAACCTGGCTTATGCATTCAGTATAACATTGGTAAATATTAAAGCGTTCACCAACCAGTGGTCCAAACAACCAACCAATGCCGAGCGGGTATATGGCTAACACTGGGCGGGTGTATCGCCAACACCGTGCGGGTATATGGCTAACACTGGGCGGGTGTATCGCCAACACCGGGCGGGTATATGGCTAACACTGGGCGGGTGTATCGCCAACACCGGGCGGGTATATGGCTAATATTGGACGGTTGTATCGCCAACACCGGGTGGGTATATGGCTAAAACTAGGCGGGTGTATCGCCAACACCGGGCGGGTATATCCCCAACACCAGGCTGGTATATCACTAACACCGGGCAGGTATATCCCCAACACCAGGCTGGTATATCGCTAACACCGGGCAGGTATATCGCCAACACCGGGTGGTATGTAGTCTACCCCAGGCGGGTCCGCATATAAAGCCTTGTTCGACCAGAATTGGAATACGCCAAAAGCAGTATAGGATCCAACAAAAAGCCAATCAAAGGGTAGAAACTAACGGCCACAGACGTCGCTGCAACACCATGTAAGTAATAATGTAAGGTAACAAACAGATAACTATTGCTACTAACCAATACTTCCCCACTTCGACTTCACGATGTACTCGATGTACAAACAGATAACTATTGCTACTAACCAATACTTCCCCACTTCGACTTCACGATGCACTCGATGTACAAACAGATAACTATTGCTACTAACCAATACTTCCCCACTTCGACTTCACGATGCACTCGATGTACAAACAGATAACTATTGCTACTAACCAATACTTCCCCACTTCGACTTCACGATGTACTCGATGTAAAAACAGATAACTATTGCTACTAACCAATACTTCCCCACTTCGACTTCACGATGTACTCGATGTACAAACAGATAACTATTGCTACTAACCAATACTTCCCCACTTCGACTTCACGATGTACTCGATGTACAAACAGATAACTATTGCTACTAACCAATACTTCCCCACTTCGACTTCACGATGTACTCGATGTACAAACAGATAACTATTGCTACTAACCAATACTTCCCCACTTCGACTTCACGATGTACTCGATGTACAAACATATAACTATTGCTACTAACCAATACTTCCCCACTTCGACTTCACGATGTACTCGATGTACAAACATATAACTATTGCTACTAACCAATACTTCCCCACTTCGACTTCACGATGCACTCGATGTACAAACAGATAACTATTGCTACTAACCAATACTTCCCCACTTCGACTTCACGATGCACTCGATGTACAAACAGATAACTATTGCTACTAACCAATACTTCCCCACTTCGACTTCACGATGCACTCGATGTACAAACAGATAACTATTGCTACTAACCAATACTTCCCCACTTCGACTTCACGATGTACTCGATGTAAAAACAGATAACTATTGCTACTAACCAATACTTCCCCACTTCGACTTCACGATGTACTCGATGTAAAAACTGATAGCTATTGCTACTAACCAATACTTCCCCACTTCGACTTCACGATGCACTCGATGTACAAACAGATAACTATTGCTACTAACCAATACTTCCCCACTTCGACTTCACGATGTACTCGATGTAAAAACTGATAACTATTGCTACTAACCAATACTTCCCCACTTCGACTTCACGATGCACTCGATGTAAAAACAGATAACTATTGCTACTAACCAATACTTCCCCACTTCGACTTCACGATGCACTCGATGTACAAACTAGGACAGAATGTACAAATACAGCTTCTTCCCAAGAACAAATCCACAATGGAACGACCTTCCTTTTGTAGCTGCAGAGGCAGATTCCTATGTTAAGTTGAACATTGAGCTGCCCATGACTCTCAATATAAATAACAAAAATTAAATAACACCTAACCATTATTTTCTTCCCTCGTTTGTTCTCCTTTTTCTTCCAAGCCTACATGTTCTGCTATCTGATAGCTATATAACTAATAGATATCATTGCTTTGCCATCTTTGACTATTCACGCGCGAACATATATAATCTTCAAAGTTGAAGGAAGTTCTCTAAAATTATGAAGAAGAAGAAGAAGTAGATGACGAAGAAGGAGAAGGAGAAGAAGCAGAAGATGGAGTACAAATAGGAGAAGACGTAGAAGTAGTAGAAGAAGAAGACGAAGGAGAAGAAGAAGTAGAAGAAGGAGAAGTAGTAGAAGTAGAAGAAGGAGAAAAAGGAGTAGATGAAGAAGAAGACGAAGAAGAAGTAGAAGAAGAAGTAGTGGAAGTAGAAGAAGGAGAAGAAGTAGAAGTAGAAGAAGAAGAAGAAGAAGTAGTAGTAGAAGCAGATGAAGAGGAAGAAGTAGAAGAAGGAGAAGAAGAAGTAGAAGAAGTAGAAGTAGAAGAAGGAGAAGTAGTAGAAGTAGAAGAAGGAGAAAAAGGAGTAGAAGAAGAAGAAGACGAAGAAGAAGTAGAAGAAGTAGTAGAAGTAGAAGAAGGAGAAGAAGAAGTAGAAGTAGAAGAAGAAGAAGAAATAGTAGAAGCAGATGAAGGAGAAGAAGTAGAAGAAGGAGAAGAAGAAGTAGAAGAAGAAGAAGTAGAAGAAGGAGAAGAAGACGAAGAAGTAGAAGCAGAATTAGAAGAAGTAGTAGAAGCAGATGAAGAGGAAGAAGTAGAAGAAGGAGAAGAAGAAGTAGAAGAAGAAGAAGTAGAAGAAGGAGAAGAAGAAGTAGAAGAAGAAGAAGTAGAAGAAGGAGAAGAAGACGAAGAAGTAGAAGCAGAATTAGAAGAAGTAGTAGAAGCAGATGAAGAGGAAGAAGTAGAAGAAGGAGAAGAAGAAGTAGAAGAAGTAGAAGTAGAAGAAGGAGAAGTAGTAGAAGTAGAAGAAGGAGAAAAAGGAGTAGAAGAAGAAGAAGACGAAGAAGAAGTAGAAGAAGTAGTAGAAGTAGAAGAAGGAGAAGAAGAAGTAGAAGTAGAAGAAGAAGAAGAAGTACTAGAAGCAGATGAAGGAGAAGAAGTAGAAGAAGGAGAAGAAGAAGTAGAAGAAGTAGAAGTAGAAGAAGGAGAAGTAGTAGAAGTAGAAGAAGGAGAAAAAGGAGTAGAAGAAGAAGAAGACGAAGAAGAAGTAGAAGAAGTAGTAGAAGTAGAAGAAGGAGAAGAAGAAGTAGAAGTAGAAGAAGAAGAAGAAGTACTAGAAGCAGATGAAGGAGAAGAAGTAGAAGAAGGAGAAGAAGAAGTAGAAGAAGAAGAAGAAGAAGAAGTAGAAGAAGGAGAAGAAGACGAAAAAGTAGAAGCAGAATTAGAAGAAGAAGATTGATGGCATCAACATAGCTTCCACTACTGGAATAATTTTGGCATATCATCCTTTTTCAATGATATTTTAGCACCAGGACCACCCAGGGCTGCCATCTGCTCGTGTTCGCGGTCGAAGAAAGTCTTCTCGAAGTGAGCCGGCTGTATTTCGTCGGCGTGAAGTTTGCAAGCTTCAATTTCGCGAGCCATTTCTTTAACAAAGTTGGTTCCGTAGGGAACTTAGACCAACTACATGCTACTCTATCCTTACTCAGGTTTGCATTACAACCTAACGCCGCCCAATAACGCATCCTGACGTTCGTTTCGGAACAACCGCCGCTGTCACTGTAAACAGGAACAGGAACAGGAAATATTTATTTTGTCCCAAATTTAATAAAACAGAATATTCAATACAGAAACCATATAATATATTACGTTCAAGTCGACAAAAAAGAAGTGGTATGAATATAATGTACTGTCTGAATATAATTCCTAGTAATCTTAGTGCATCATTACTAAAAAAGAAATGTATACGTCCGTATATTACAAGTGCTAAATATACATACAATTGGTTTTACACTGAGTGATTTATAACCAGGAGGTACAGAGACTTAGTCAGTCGTGCTGGCATATATAACAGTTTTGGATTGCATATTGATCATTCAGATAGTAAAGCTTGATATAAATTGCGAAACCATGTAAACTGTGAGTGGTTGTCTTGTCTTTTAATGAACCAGTTGCATTATTTATGGTATGTGGCAAACTGTACCTGAGATTAGCTTGGCAAATTCATGGCATACCCTGATCGTATGTATATTATATTGACCACGTGTATTAAAGTAGTGAATACTATTGTTTTGATCAAGTGGTAAGTTTTGCAGGTAGACAGATTTTATGAACATATATGATATCATATTAGTTCCAGCAATTTTACGATATGTTCTACTTTTAGTAATTTAAGACTTTTGAACAGTGGATCGGTATAATCATTATAATATTATTTGCTTTAACATAATATAAATTATGATGGCTTTTTATAAGTGTTTTAAATCTATCACATCTATAGCCCCAGGCCGTTAAGCCATAGTTTAGATGTGACAATATCAGAGTGTTTTACAACATAATATTTATATTAAGAGGTAACAATCGTTTAAGTTTATTTAGGATACCTACAGTCCTGGAGCATCTATTTAATATTTTCGATGTGGCTTTGCCAGTTCAATTGTTCATTAAAACTTAGCCCTAGAAAATGTTACTCATCTACTCTATCAATATTTTTCTTGTCTATTTTTAGATTTGGTGGATTTACCATATTATTTCTTCTAGCCGTTTTGAAAATCATATATTTGGATTTATTTACATTTAGAGATAATTTGTTTAATTTAAGCCACTCTTTAATTTCGTCCAGTTCTGTGTTGATTAAGAATTCTACATTTTCATTTTTATGTTATGCAAAAGAATCTAGGGTACTTGAAAGGGTCGTGTCACCGGCGTACATAATAAAGGGTCGTGTCACCGGCGTACATAATAAAGGGTCGTGTCACCGGCGTACATAATAAAGGGTCGTGTCACCGGCGTACATAATAAAGGGTCGTGTCACCGGCGTACATAATAAAGGGTCGTGTCACCGGCGTACATAGTGACGTTGAATTGTGGACTAGATTGGGCAAAGTCATTAATGTAAATTGTAAATAAAATTGTAAATAAAAGGGCCTAGAATTGATCCTTGAGGTACGCCAGTTGAGATATTAAACATTTCTGATTGAGCTTTCTCAATTTCTACATACTGTTTTATATTTATTAAATAATTATATAATATTAATATTGAGTGGTCCAGGGTGTTAAATGCCTTCGACTGGTCCAAGTAAATATTGATAGGCATTTCTTTATTAGCCATACGTGTCAATATCATATCAATTAATTCTAGATGCTTGCCGATAATCGCGGACAGTCGAGGCAGGCCGGTAGAACGGAGTATTATTTCGAATTATTAATGAATTGAATTCTAATGAATTTTTCGGTGTTGTGGAAATGGAAATATACTACAAGATGTAATAAAATATTATTTCAAGCAATCATTGTTTTTATTCCCTTTAAGCACATACGTTGTCAATATATCTACTTGTTGACATTTCATTGTCTGGGATTAAAACAAATGACATTATAGCGATGATTACACAATACAATGCTGACACACAGGGAATTCCCACAGAGCTGGAGCTGTCAAGTAAAACATGCCCTCCACTCGCTTAGTTACAAGTGGGTGTCATGTTACATAACATTTACGGCGATGCGTGGGCCTTTAAAAATGCATGATTAATGTAATGGCTGTCACGATTAATGCCTTTAGAACTCGTTCTATTCGCCTCGCCGAGCGCGCACTAAACACTGACGGAATGCGTCAACATTTGTAACAACGAAACTTATCATTTTTGCAGGAACGACGGATAACCGCAACAATCTTGTTTCAGTCAGTTGACCTGTACTGCATATCTCCAGAAAGAGCATAAATTTAAGGACAGCCGTGTGGAATTTGAGGACACAGTTTTTGTGTAATATTATTCGATCACTGCTAAAATGTCAAAAGTTAATGTCATTTTTCCCAACTATATCACTGAACTAATCTGATATTTTATACAGAAACTTTAAATATTTACTATAGCATTGCCCCAATTGTGAAAAAGGCTACATACCGATAACAACCAAATCATTAAGACAAAATGTTACCGCATAAAATGTTTAATTTTCTCATTTTAAAACAAGACGTTTACAGATTCGTAAAACATAAAATAAAATAACTAAATTTAAATATTTTAATTAAATAACACGTTTACAAAGAAACCGATGCTGTGACCTGCACGTATATTGTAGTTAAATACACACGAAGTAATAATGAATTGACAAGACCATTATAAAGGTATATATATATATATATATATATATATATATATATATATATATATATATATATATATATATATATATATATATACCCAATTACAGCAGCAGTAACCCTAGGCCGACACTCCGTGACATACGTAACCCAATTAAAGCAGCAGTAACTCTAGGCCAACACTCCGTGACATACGTAACCCAATTACAGCAGCAGTAACCCTAGGCCAACACTCCGTGACATACGTAACCCAATTACAGCAGCAGTAACCCTAGGCCAACACTCCGTGACATACGTAACCCAATTACAGCAGCAGTAACCCTAGGCCGACACTCCGTGACACACGTAACCCAATTAAAGTAGCAGTAACCCTAGGCCAACACTCCGTGACATACGTAACCCAATTACAGCAGCAGTAACCCTAGGCCAACACTCCGTGACATACGTAACAAAATTACAACAGCAGTAACCCTACGCCAACACTCCGTGACATACGTAACCCAATTACAGCAGCAGTAACCCTAGGCCAACACTCCGTGACATACGTAACCCAATTACAGCAGCAGTAACCCTAGGCCGACACTCCGTGACATACATAACCCAATTACAGCAGCAGTAACCTTAGGCCAACACTCCGTGACATACGTAACCCAATTACAGCAGCAGTAACCCTAGGCCAGCACTCCGCGATATACGTAACCCAATTACAGCAGCAGTAACCCTAGGCCAACACTCCGTGACATACATAACCCAATTACAGCAGCAGTAAACCTAGGCCGACACTCCGTGACATAAGTAACCCAATTACAGCAGCAGTAACCCTAGGCCGACACTCCGTGACATACGTAGCATAATTACAGCAGCAGTAACCCTAGGCCAACACTCCGTGACATACGTAACCCAATTACAGCAGCAGTAACCCTAGGCCGACACTCCGTGACATACATAACCCAATTACAGCAGCAGTAACCCTAGGCCAACACTCCGTGACATACGTAACCCAATTACAGCAGCAGTAACCCTAGGCCAACACTCCGTGACATACGTAACCCAATTACAGCAGCAGTAACCCTAGGCCGACACTCCGTGACATACATAACCCAATTACAGCAGCAGTAACCCTAGGCCAACACTCCGTGACATACATAACACAATTACAGCAGCAGTAAACCTAGGCCGACACTCCGTGACATACATAACCCAATTACAGCAGCAGTAACCCTAGGCCTACACTCCGTGACACACATAACCCAATTACAGCAGCAGTAACCCTAGGCCGACACTCCGTGACATACATAACCCAATTACAGCAGCAGTAACCCTAGGCCAACATTCCGTGACATACATAACCCAATTACAGCAGCAGTAACCCTAGGCCAACACTCCGTGAAATACATAACCCAATTACAGCAGCAGTAAACCTAGGCCGACACTCCGTGACATACATAACCCAATTACAGCAGCAGTAACCCTAGGCCAACACTCCGTGACAAACATAATCCAATTACAGCAGCAGTAACCCTAGGCCAACACTCCGTGACATACATAACCCAATTACAGCAGCAGTAACCCTAGGCCAACACTCCGTGAAATACATAACCCATTACAGCAGCAGTAACCCTAGGCCAACACTCCGTGACATACATAACCCAATTACAGCAGCAGTAACCCTAGGCCAACACTCCGTGAAATACATAACCCAATTACAGCAGCAGTAAACCTAGGCCGACACTCCGTGACAAACATAACCCAATTACAGCAGCAGTAACCCTAGGCCGACACTCCGTGAAATACATAACCCAATTACAGCAGCAGTAAACCTAGGCCGACACTCCGTGACATACATAACCCAATTACAGCAGCAGTATCCCTAGGCCAACACTCCGTGAAATACATAACCCAATTACAGCAGCAGTAAACCTAGGCCGACACTCCGTGACAAACATAACCCAATTACAGCAGCAGTAACCCTAGGCCGACACTCCGTGAAATACATAACCCAATTACAGCAGCAATAAACCTAGGCCGACACTCCGTGACATACATAACCCAATTACAGCAGCAGTAACCCTAGGCCGACACTCCGTGAAATACATAACCCAATTACAGCAGCAGTAACCCTAGGCCAACACTCCGTGACAAACATAATCCAATTACAGCAGCAGTAACCCTAGGCCGACACTCCGTGACATCATTCACCGTTTGACAAGTTTGTTTGATAAGGGCGTGACATACATAACCCAATTTCACACGAGTTCTTATAAGAATTCGGATATAACGCAATATAGTTCTGTTCTACTGAATGACCATTGACATTGTGAACATAAGAAATGACCTTGCGCATCTATTGCTGGACATTGTGAACATAAGAAATGATCATGCGCATCTATTGCTGGACATTGTGAACATAAGAAATGATCATGCGCATCTATTGCTGGACATTGTGAACATAAGAAATGACCATACGCATCTATTGCTGGACATTATGAACATAAGAAATGACCAAAGATAAAATGAGCATGATCGGTTAACATGATCGGTTAACATGATCGGTTAACATGATCGGTTAACATGATCGGTTAACATGATCGGTTAACATGATCGGTTAACATGATCGGTTAACAATGCTCATTTGTGTAATTATGGTGCATCTAATGTTGTTGTGGCAACATGTATCGCTTGTGATCTATAGTGGAACAATTGGATATTATATTTTAAGAACAACATTAGATTGGTCACATCACGTCGGATACAAACTTAAACACCTGCCTACGTTGAAGTGGAAAGCATGACGGCCGAGAAGGAGGTGAATGGGCGATGGAGCGATGATCCTATGGTGCAATGGTACGATAATGCGATGGTGTGGTGCGACGGCTCGATACGAGCTATGGTGATGCAGTAATGTAAACGCTCTATCGCTCTATCGCTCTATCGCTCCATCGCGTTGCCAAAGTCTGCACACAGCAGCGACGGCGCTCGACGGCCATCGAGTCTCCCAGCCACCAGGGGCGCTCGACGACCATCGAGTCTCCCAGCCACCAGGGGCGCTCGACGACCATCGAGTCTCCCAGCCACCAGGGGCGCTCGACGACCATCGAGTCTCCCAGCCACCAGGGGCGCTCGACGGCCATCGAGTCTCCCAGCCACCAGGGGCGCTCGACGACCATCGAGTCTCCCAGCCACCAGGGGCGCTCGACGACCATCGAGTCTCCCAGCCACCAGGGGCGCTCGACGGCCATCGAGTCTCCCAGCCACCAGGGGCGCTCGACGACCATCGAGTCTCCCAGCCACCAGGGGCGCTCGACGGCCATCGAGTCTCCCAGCCACCAGGGGCGCTCGACGGCCATCGAGTCTCCCAGCCACCAGGGGCGCTCGACGACCATCGAGTCTCCCAGCCACCAGGGGCGCTCGACGACCATCGAGTCTCCCAGCCACCAGGGGCGCTCGACGACCATCGAGTCTCCCAGCCACCAGGGGCGCTCGACGGCCATCGTGTCTCCCAGCCACCAGGGGCGCTCGACGACCATCGAGTCTCCCAGCCACCAGGGGCGCTCGACGGCCATCGAGTCCCCCAGCCACCAGGGGCGCTCGACGGCCATCGAGTCTCCCAGCCACCAGGGGCGCTCGACGGCCATCGAGTCCCCCAGCCACCAGGCTCGCCACACAGCGAATGTGTTATTTGGTTTATCCGTCTATCGTCCAAATGAGACGGCTGTAGAAATGACATGGCTCGGTGTCGTGGAAGAGCACGGTAAATCAGCATTAGTCATTGATCACAAGGACCGCTCCCTCGACTGCAGTTGAGTGGCAGCTTGTCAATCACTGGGTTGGCGTCGAACGAGTCGAATAGTGTTTCTAATTACATTTCAGTTTTCTTGAAAAATCTCGAAACAAGACGGATGAAGAATTGACTAGTTAATAAGATGTTGCTGTTTAATAATTATTATTATAATCCAATTGTTGCATGTTCAATCTACATTTATATGTACCCCACTTACTAGTTAAACTATGACGCCAGAACCACGTTTACCTTGCGCTTCCACACACGTTAGGATGTACAAACATGCGTATAATCGTACGTATACATGTTTACAGAATGTTCATACAATTGCGAATGTCTGTGTAGTGTGCTCATGGGAGAGAACAAATGTGCGTGCAATCTACGTGTGCGAGTGCATGTGATTGCAAACACTTATACTTTCATACGACAACTGCCGTCAGTGTGGTCAGTTAGTACTGATTGGGTGATTATTGCAAGCCACAGATATGACAACGACATCGCCGACACTGGCGCATTGTCGACGTGTGTAAATAGACAACGCGATTAGCCAACCGCAGCTTCGTCGACAGAGCATCCACGGGCGGTCACTCCGGTCAGTCCTGTCAGTCCGGTCACTTCGGTCACTCTTGTCACTCCGGTCACTCCGGTCAGTCCGGTCACTTCGGCCACTCCGGTCACTCCGGTCAGTCCGGTCACTCCGGTCACTTCGGCCACTCCGGTCAGTCCGGTCAGTCCGGTCAGTCCGGTCAATCCGGTCAGTCCGGTCACTTCGGCCTCTCCGGTCACTCCGGTCAGTCCGGTCACTTCGGCCACTCCGGTCACTCCGGTCACTACGGTCACTATGGTCAGTCCGGTCACTACGGTCAGTCCGGTCACTACTGTCACTACGGTCACTACGGTCAGTCCGGTCACTACGATTACTACGGTCACTACGGTCACTACGGTCACTACGATTACTACGGTCACTACGGTCACTATGGTCACTACGGTCACTACGGTCGCTCGGTGCATTTCGGTTGCTATATATCACATCGGTGCTGGATTTAGGACAGGTCAGACTGGGCAATTGCCCAGGGGCCTCCACATAATTTGTTTGGGATCAAACATTGACATGAACCACCTGTTGTCCACCTACATGGCAGCGCGTTCAGCGGGTCAAAGTGCTACTGGGACACACGGCAGTGGGGAGCGTGTCAAGGTGCTACTGGGACACACGGCAGTGGGGAGCGTGTCAAGGTGCTACTGGGACACACGGCAGCGCGTTCAGCGGGTCAAAGTGCTACTGGGACACACGGCAGTGGGGAGCGTGTCAAGGTGCTACTGGGACACACGGCAGCGCGTTCAGCGGGTCAAAGTGCTACTGGGGCACACGGCAGTGGGGAGCGTGTCAAGGTGCTACTGGGACACACGGCAGTGGGGAGCGTGTCAAGGTGCTACTGGGACACACTGCAGTGGGGAGCGTGTCAAGGTGCTACTGGGACACACTGCAGTGGGGAGCGTTCGTTTTCGTAAAGGAAACACATCCAGAATATGCTTTGCACAATCATGAAACAGGAACGACTCACCTATCTAATGAGTATAGAATGTGACAGTTTGCATCAGGTAGACTTCGACGAGCTAGTCGATGACTTTACTAGTCGTAACACTAGCAATGTGTCCCGAGCAATCACTGCCCAGGGCCTACGCCTTCCTACACCCTGCACCACGTCGACTGCTGGGACTATTACCGCCTTTGACAGGTACACGGCTGGTGCCCACCAGACCCACCATTTCCCTCATGAATATGCAAACACACAATACGCACAGACGAACATGCAGGCTCAGAACGATACACGTAAATATATTCATCGCGTCAAAACATCGTTAATTTGTTGCTAACGTGTTATGCTAATTAATACATACTGATTATTATTCATTGGGCGAGATTGCCCGTGTTACATCATGTACACACACTATCAATTAGTCACAATGTTACATCATGTACACACACTATCAATTAGTCACAATGTTACATCATGTACACACACTATCAATTAGTCACAATGCTGTTCGCGACAAAGGATACGTGCATTTCTGAGTCACACGATAACATTGCGGCACCTTTCCGACTAAAACTCGAATTACCCACTTCCAAACCGTTCCACTGGCCCCACTGGCCCCTCTAGTCCCACTAGCCCCACTGGCCCCACTAGCCCCACTAGCCCCACTGGCCCCACTAACCCTACTGGCCCCACTGGCCCCACTAGCCCCACTAGCCCCACTAGCCCCACTAGCCCCACTAACCCCACTGGCCCCACTAACCCCACTGGCCCCACTGGCCCCACTGGCCCCTCTAGCCCCACTAACCCCACTGGCCCCACTAACCCCACTGGCCCCACTAGCCCCACTAGCCCCACTAACCCCACTAGCCCCACTAGCCTCACTGGCCCTACTAGCCCCACTCCTATAGCACCCAAAAGCCGACTTATCCCGTTGCGTCATCGCCCACCGCGCATTCTCTCGTCAAACAAACCGTCCATTTCACGATTCGTTCATCTTCGACCCCAGACATTTCATTCATGTGTCAGTTCGACCCGCGTCAATAAGTCAGTCAGTCAGTCAGTCAGTCAGTCAGTCAGTCAGTCAGACAGTCAGACAGTCAGTCAGTCAGTCAATCACTCACTCGCTCGCTCACTCACCCATTCACACACACGCACTCTATCGGAGCTATGACTGTTGCCATAACTGCCTGCCCGTACATGTTCCCTGACTCTCGGCCAGAGTTGACTTACCTCCACGTGTTCCGTTGCGCCCGCGCTACGAGACTGCGTCAGGGAGGCTCACACTCGCCACTAATCCCGCCGTGCCACACACGACAGGCCGTCTACTGCGCCACGCCCCCGCGGCGGACGGGCAGCGATACCAGCGAGCTTCGTCGCCTCTCGTGGCGCCTCCATCTCACACACTGGATGCGCACGCACAGCAACATCTGGACAAACCATTATTTAGTTCATGGCTTTTGATATAAAAAAGTGCCGAATATTTGTGACAGATTTTTTATAGGCCACTAAAATGCCATTTATCACGAGTAAAGTGCCGATGATTGGGACTTCAAATGAAGTGGGCATCTTCCGTGCTAATTTTCAGAAAAACGAAAAAAAATTGTATTCATAAAGTCAGTATCGTAATTCTGCGCACATAATTAGCCTAGCCGCTAACAGCTTCTTATGAAAAAACATTAGATTTGTTTTATTTATTTATTGACAAGCGTAGAAACAGAGCCGTTGTATACGCGTCAAGGTTGTCTGTTGCCGGTGTGACGCGTCGGAGCTGCGCGTTGGGTCGAGTACAATAATCAGTAGAGTCGTGACTGACTGGTTGTACGATAACAAACGGCTAATCAAATCATTATTTAGATTTACTTCCTACCCTCGCTTCCCCTGCGTACGTAGTCGATACGTCACAATACATTTGATGAGGAGCAAACATTGGTCCGGGTGACCAGCTTTTGCAGCCACAATTGGTCCCACAGGAATAAAACTCATCTAATACGGTATTAAAACTAAAATAAACCGCTACACATTGCACCAGATATCGCTATGAGGCTGTGAGACTAACCTGCAACGGCTCAGCGCGTGTGTGTGTGTGTGTGTGTGTGTGTGTGTGTGTGTGTGTGTGTGTGTGGGCGTGCGTGCGTGCGTGCGTGCGTGCGTGCGTGCGTGCGTGCGTGCGTGCGTGCGTGCGTGTGTGCGTTGTGTGTGTGAGTACGGCCGTGCTTATCTAAAACATGATGATGAGAATGACGATAAATAAATGACATTACGTTACTGATACTGAAAATAATTACACACACAATAGAAAATAGGTAACTATTAGTGATGCCCAAACATCACCACCCTGAATTTATACGACTCATCATGAAACCATCCATAAAATGCACACAATAACAACATGACACAAGTCTTTTTTCTACACGTTGGTGTCCAAGCTACCCTCATATGTAGTATATCAGATGTCCAACCGGAAAGACATGTTACCTCTGATCCACACTGCTGCACCATCAGCAGCAAGTCGCGCGTCATCTCATTTCTTGTTCAAAGTTGTCAAAGTCGTATGTTTTGTCAGTTACAAATGTTTTAATTGTCCGGAAAATCGTTTGGTCGTAGATTGCTGTTCATATTCGTCTCACGTGTAAGCCAATTATTCGACCTAGCACTGAAATGCCTTTAATTCACGTTGCGGTTTGAGTAACGCGAAGGCGTGTGATGTACGTGTGATGTACGGCTCACATAAACGTACATTCGCACGCGTAAGCACACAGTTTATGGCCTGATAGTAGACCCGATAGGGACACCTGATGGTGGGTGTGCCTGATAGTAGGCCCGATAGGGACACCTGATGGTGGGTGTGCCTGATAGTAGGTCCGATAGTAACACCTGATGGTGAGTGTGCCTGATAGCAGGCCCGATAGGAACACCTGATGGTGAGTGTGCCTGATAGCAGGCCCGATAGGAACACCTGATGGTGAGTGTGCCGACAAATCAAAGCCTGCCTTCGACAATCCGTCGCGGCCCTTCCAATATTAACGTGGCAATACTTACAGTTAGTACATCTCCCGATTAGCAAAACTTCGTTCATCTAACACTTTTGTGATTGCCAATAACACGTGGGCATCAAGCAGAAAACCAGCTACATAGATGAAGGCACACAAAGCATTTGACTGTGAAAGTGATATGTAAACCTGAATCACACAGGATACCCTCCCAGACGTTTGTCTAGGACATCAACTACCACATGAATCTTCTTCTTCTCGCGTTTGTCAGCAGCCTAAGTTTGCACTCTGTCCTCTCGCGTTTGTCAGCAGCCTAAGTTTGCACTCTGTCCTCTCGAGTTTGTCAGCAGCCTAAGTTTGCACTCTGTCCTCTCGAGTTTGTCAGCAGCCTAAGTTTGCACTCTGTCCTCTCGAGTTTGTCAGCAGCCTAAGTTTGCACTCTGTCCTCTCGCGTTTGTCAGCAGCCTAAGTTTGCACTCTGTCCTCTCGAGTTTGTCAGCAGCCTAAGTTTGCACTCTGTCCTCTCGAGTTTGTCAGCAGCCTAAGTTTGCACTCTGTCCTCTCGAGTTTGTCAGCAGCCTAAGTTTGCACTCTGTCCTCTCGAGTTTGTCAGCAGCCTAAGTTTGCACTCTGTCCTCTCGCGTTTGTCAGCAGCCTAAGTTTGCACTCTGTCCTCTCGAGTTTGTCAGCAGCCTAAGTTTGCACTCTGTCCTCTCGAGTTTGTCAGCAGCCTAAGTTTGCCCTCTGTCCTCTCGAGTTCGCGGGTCGCCGGATGCAACTCTAAAATGCCAGTTTCTCCGTAGAGGGCGCAGGTGTTCATGGCGTCGTCTGCAGTTTGTTGTCCTCCACCTCACTCGCTGCTTTGTGATAATATTTGTGCACGCAAGCTTTACATCGCCCAACTCCCGTTCGCAGGTGGCGAGGTAGACCGCGAGGTAGACCGCGAGGTAGACCGCGAGGTAGACGGCGAGGTAGACTGCGAGGTAGACAGCGAGGTAGACCGCGAGGTAGACCGCGAGGTAGACCGCGAGGTAGACCACGAGGTAGACCGCGAGGTAGACCGCAAAACAGCGCATTCTCTATGCGCCGACACAAATCCACAAACAGTGCATTATCTGTGTACCGACACAAATCCACAAACAGTGCATTCTCTGTGTACCGACACAAATCCACAAACAGTGCATTCTCTGTGTACCAACACAAATCCACAAAGAGTGTATTATCTGTGTACCAACACAAATCCACAAACAGTGCATTCTCTGTGTACCGACACAAATCCTTAAACAGAGCATTATCTGTGTGCCGACACAAATCCTTAAACAGAGCATTATCTGTGTACCGACACAAATCCACAAACAGTGCATTCTCTGTGTACCGACACAAATCCTTAAACAGAGCATTATCTGTGTGCCGACACAAATCCACAAACAGTGCATTCTCTGTGTACCGACACAAATCCACAAACAGTGCATTCTCTGTGTACCGACACAAATCCACAAACAGTGCATTCTCTGTGTACCGACACAAATCCTTAAACAGAGCATTATCTGTGTGCCGACACAAATCCTTAAACAGAGCATTCTCTGTGTACCGACACAAATCCACAAACAGTGCATTCTCTGTGTACCGACACAAATCCTTAAACAGAGCATTATCTGTGTACCGACACAAATCCACAAACAGTGCATTCTCTGTGTACCAACACAAATCCTTAAACAGAGCATTATCTGTGTGCCGACACAAATCCTTAAACAGAGCATTATCTGTGTACCGACACAAATCCACAAACAGTGCATTCTCTGTGTACCGACACAAATCCTTAAACAGAGCATTATCTGTGTGCCGACACAAATCCTTAAACAGAGCATTCCCTGTGTACCGACACAAATCCACAAACAGTGCATTCTCTGTGTACCGACACAAATCCTTAAACAGAGCATTATCTGTGTACCGACACAAATCCACAAACAGTGCATTCTCTGTGTACCAACACAAATCCTTAAACAGAGCATTATCTGTGTGCCGACACAAATCCTTAAACAGAGCATTATCTGTGTACCGACACAAATCCACAAACAGTGCATTCTCTGTGTACCGACACAAATCCTTAAACAGAGCATTATCTGTGTACCGACACAAATCCACAAACAGTGCATTCTCTGTGTACCGACACAAATCCACAAACAGTGCATTCTCTGTGTACCGACACAAATCCACAAACAGTGCATTCTCTGTGTACCGACACAAATCCACAAACAGTGCATTCTCTGTGTACCGACACAAATCCTTAAACAGAGCATTATCTGTGTGCCGACACAAATCCTTAAACAGAGCATTCTCTGTGTACCGACACAAATCCACAAACAGTGCATTCTCTGTGTACCGACACAAATCCACAAACAGTGCATTCTCTGTGTACCGACACAAATCCTTAAACAGAGCATTATCTGTGTGCCGACACAAATCCACAAACAGTGCATTATCTGTGCGCCGACACAAATCCACAAACAGTGCATTCTCTGTGTACCGACACAAATCCACAAACAGTGCATTCTCTGTGTACCGACACAAATCCTTAAACAGAGCATTCTCTGTGTACCGACACAAATCCTTAAACAGAGCATTATCTGTGTACCAACACAAATCCACAAACAGCGCATTCTCTGTGTACCGACACAAATCCACAAACAGTGCATTATCTGTGTACCGACACAAATCCACAAACAGTGCATTATCTGTGTACCGACACAAATCCACAAACAGTGCATTATCTGTGTACCGACACAAATCCACAAACAGTGCATTATCTGTGTACCGACACAAATCCACAAACAGTGTATTCTCTGTGTACCGACACAAATCCACAAACAGTGCATTATCTGTGTACCGACACAAATCCACAAACAGTGTATTCTCTGTGTACCGACACAAATCCACAAACAGTGCATTATCTGTGTACCGACACAAATCCACAAACAGTGCATTATCTGTGTACCAGTGTATTCTCTGTGTACCGACACAAATCCACAAACAGTGCATTATCTGTGTACCGACACAAATCCACAAACAGTGTATTCTCTGTGTACCGACACAAATCCACAAACAGTGCATTATCTGTGTACCGACACAAATCCACAAACAGTGCATTATCTGTGTACCGACACAAATCCACAAACAGTGCATTATCTGTGTACCGACACAAATCCACAAACAGTGCATTATCTGTGTACCAACACAAATCCACAAACAGTGCATTATCTGTGTACCGACACAAATCCACAAACAGTGCATTATCTGTGTACCGACACAAATCCACAAACAGTGCATTATCTGTGTACCGACACAAATCCACAAACAGTGCATTATCTGTGTACCGACACAAATCCACAAACAGTGCATTCTCTGTGTACCGACACAAATCCACAAACAGTGTATTCTCTGTGTACCGACACAAATCCACAAACAGTGCATTATCTGTGCGCCGACACAAATCCACAAACAGTGCATTCTCTGTGTACCGACACAAATCCTTAAACAGAGCATTATCTGTGTACCAACACAAATCCACAAACAGTGTATTCTCTGTGTACCAACACAAATCCTTAAACAGAGCATTATCTGTGTACCAACACAAATCCACAAACAGCGCATTCTCTGTGTACCGACACAAATCCACAAACAGTGCATTATCTGTGTACCGACACAAATCCACAAACAGTGCATTATCTGTGTACCGACACAAATCCACAAACAGTGCATTATCTGTGTACCGACACAAATCCACAAACAGTGTATTCTCTGTGTACCAACACAAATCCACAAACAGCGCATTCTCTGTGTACCGACACAAATCCACAAACAGTGCATTATCTGTGTACCGACACAAATCCTTAAACAGAGCATTATCTGTGTACCGACACAAATCCACAAACAGTGCATTCTCTGTGTACCGACACAAATCCACAAACAGTGCATTCTCTGTGTACCGACACAAATCCTTAAACAGAGCATTCTCTGTGTACCGACACAAATCCACAAACAGTGCATTATCTGTGTACCGACACAAATCCTTAAACAGAGCATTATCTGTGTACCGACACAAATCCACAAACAGTGCATTCTCTGTGTACCGACACAAATCCACAAACAGTGCATTCTCTGTGTGCCGACACAAATCCTTAAACAGAGCATTATCTGTGTACCGACACAAATCCACAAACAGTGCATTCTCTGTGTACCGACACAAATCCTTAAACAGAGCATTATCTGTGTACCGACACAAATCCTTAAACAGAGCATTATCTGTGTACCGACACAAATCCTTAAACAGAGCATTATCTGTGCGCCGACACAAATCCACAAACAGTGCATTCTCTGTGTACCGACACAAATCCACAAACAGTGCATTATCTGTGTGCCGACACAAACCCACAAACAGTGCATTCTCTGTGTACCGACACAAATCCACAAACAGCGCATTCTCTGTGTGCCGACACAAATCCACAAACAGTGCATTCTCTGTGTGCCGTCACCAATCCACAAACAGTGCATTCTCTGTGTACCGACACCAATCCACAAACAGCGTATTCTCTGTGTGCCGGTCACCAATCCACAAACAGTGCATTCTCTGTGTGCCTGTCACCAGTCCACAAACAACGTATTCTCTGTGTGCCGGTCACCAATCGTCTCACTAAACGTCGCACTAACGGGTAGCTTTGACTACGCACTTAGCTATCTAGATCAACGTCGCACTAACGGGTAGCTTTGACTACGCACTTAGCTATCTAGATCAACGTCGCACTAACGGGTAGCTTTGACTACGCACTTAGCGGGGACCTGTATCTAGATCAACGTCGCACTGACGGGTAGCTTTGCGTATCTGGTCCATTATTTAGATTTACTTCCTACCCTCGGGTAGCTACCCGGGCCCACTTAGTGGGTCTGTCACAACAAATTTGTTCGGGAGCAAACGCTTATCCGGATGACCAGTTTTTGCAGCCACAATTGGTCCCCTTGAATAAAAGTAATCAAATATGGTATTAAAACGTTGGACAATATCTAACTAATTTGATTATAGTACATTAATTGCAATGTCGGGGTATCGACAATGAAATAAATAAACGCTAGGTGCACGCAGCCTCGTGTGAGAGGGGGGTAGTTAGACGTAGGCTTGTGTTGGAAGTCATTGGCAATGAGTGCCTAGCTGTTCGCTCTGTCTAATGTTGACGTGAACACACGAAAACTGGCCTGCGCTAATCCGTCACGGACCCCAGATTAATGGCGTAATACGTTACTTACTCACTTATTCTCTTCCAACATATTTGGTGCAAAAGGCCAACATGTCAACAACTGGTATCGCATCTCTCGACCAGCGAAGTTTCACACAAACTCGAGATCGTTCTTTGCTGAGTGCTACAAGGCTGAATTCTAGCAGTTGTGGTATACGTTCCTTTAGGATAACCAATTAATTGCAGTATGGTTGTTAACTTGGCGGCTCATTGAAAGCAACTGAAATCGTGAAGGTGAGGCGATAACGATAAGCAATTCGCGGTCGTGTTTCGCGCCACTCCCGTACGTTGATCCTCTGAGGCCGACCAGTTTGGCGAAAGTCAATGTAGCTCATTTGTTGCATGTTGAATTGTATTCACACTTACTACGTCGACTACTGCACTAAATGACTGGTTAAGTGGATATCAATCTTTATACGCACGTGCGCACCCGTCCGCACGCACACGCACACACACGCGAACAAACACACATGCACACGAACAAACAAGCACACCCACACACACCTACAAGCGCACGCGCACACATGCACACGTACACGCACACGCACACGCACACGCACACGCACACGCACACGCACACGCACACACACACACACACACACACACACACACACACACACGCTCGCGAGCACTTATTTGCTCTGTCCTTAAACATCGACGTCATTGCTCGTCTGTTAACGGAATGTAAGCAGCAACATGTGCCTGTTCCCTACACACTTTGCATTCATCGGTGACAAGACCTGAGCTCGAGCAAAACCTACAGGCTTCAAACAGAGAGCAAGAGTGATCGTTTCTGACGCCGTGACACTTGTCTATGTCCCATTCCCCACTAGGCATGAATAGTTTGCTGTTTCCGTCGGATTCTATGTGATTTGTTTGCCTACCATTAAAAACTAATTATAAGACACGAGAACTTCAATACGTCAGGGACACTCTCTCGTTGGTGGTTAGTATAACGTTTGTGTGAAGATAGATTAAGCAAACCCTAGTCCATCAATAATACTTAGACGTCGCTGGCATCATGCTGCAAACACGCTGGACGCTTGGTCAAATCGTATGCTTGCCTTTACAGTTTCTGCAGAGCATTACTGCATGCACATTCAGGAACCAAAAATACTAATCGGCTTCAAATATGCCTTACAATAGACCATCTCTCTAACAAAGGGCCGACATTTTCACAAGCTCCAACCTTGCTGGTTAAATGCAGTTATTTCACATCAAATAAAAGCACTACTATTTCAAATACAATCGGCTAATTTGGCACAGTACACTATTGTGCGATCTGAGTGAAGGGCAGAAGGAGAAGAGGACGGTGCGATCTGAGTGGAGGGCAGAAGGAGAAGAGGACAGTGCGATCTGAGTGGAGGGCAGAAGGAGAAGAGGACGGTGCGATCTGAATGGAGGGCAGAAGGAGGAGAGGACGGTGCGATCTGAATGGAGGGCAGAAGGAGGAGAGGACGGTGCGATCTGAATGGAGGACAGAAGGAGGAGAGGACGGTGCGATCTGAATGGAGGGCAGAAGGAGAAGAGGACGGTGCGCTCTGAGTGGAGGGCAGAAGGAGAAGAGGAAGGTGCAATCAGAGTGGAGGGCAGAAGGAGGAGAGGACGGTGCGATCTGAATGGAGGGCAGAAGGAGGAGAGGACGGTGCGATCTGAATGGAGGGCAGAAGGAGAAGAGGAAGGTGCAATCTGAGTGGAGGGCAGAAGGAGGAGAGGACTGTGCGATCTGAATGGAGGGCAGAAGGAGGAGAGGACGGTGCGATCTGAATGGAGGGCAGAAGGAGGAGAGGACGGTGCGATCTGAGTGGAGGGCAGAAGGAGAAGAGGAAGGTGCGATCTGAGTGGAGGGCAGAAGGAGAAGAGGACGGTGCGATCTGAGTGGAGGGCAGAAGGAGAAGAGGAAGGTGCAATCTGAGTGGAGGGCAGAAGGAGGAGAGGACGGTGCGATCTGAATGGAGGGCAGAAGGAGGAGAGGACGGTGCGATCTGAATGGAGGGCAGAAGGAGGAGAGGACGGTGCGATCTGAATGGAGGGCAGAAGGAGGAGAGGACGGTGCGATCTGAATGGAGAGCAGAAGGAGAAGAGGACGGTGCGATCTGAGTGGAGGGCAGAAGGAGAAGAGGAAGGTGCAATCAGAGTGGAGGGCAGAAGGAGAAGAGGAAGGTGCAATCTGAGTGGAGGGCAGAAGGAGAAGAGGAAGGTGCAATCAGAGTGGAGGGCAGAAGGAGGAGAGGACGGTGCGATCTGAGTGGAGGGCAGAAGGAGAAGAGGAAGGTGCAATCAGAGTGGAGGGCAGAAGGAGAAGAGGACGGTGCGATCTGAGTGGAGGGCAGAAGGAGGAGAGGACGGTGCAATCAGAGTGGAAGGCAGTAGGAGAAGAGGACGGTGCTATCTGAGTGGAGGGCAGAAGGAGAAGAGGAAGGTGCAATCAGAGTGGAGGGCAGAAGGAGGAGAGGACGGTGCGATCTGAGTGGAGGGCAGAAGGAGAAGAGGAAGGTGCAATCAGAGTGGAGGGCAGAAGGAGAAGAGGACGATGCGATCTGAGTGGAGGGCAGAAGGAGGAGAGGACGGTGCAATCAGAGTGGAGGGCAGTAGGAGAAGAGGACGGTGCGATCTGAGTGGAGGGCAGAAGGAGAAGAGGAAGGTGCAATCAGAGTGGAGGGCAGAAGGAGGAGAGGACGGTGCGATCTGAGTGGAGGGCAGAAGGAGAAGAGGAAGGTGCAATCTAAGTGGAGGGCAGAAGGAGAAGAGGAAGGTGCAATCTGAGTGGAGGGCAGAAGGAGAAGAGGACGGTGCGATCTGAGTGGAGGGCAGAAGGAGAAGAGGACGGTGCGATCTGAGTGGAGGGCAGAAGGAGAAGAGGACGGTGCGATCTGAGTGGAGGGCAGAAGGAGGAGAGGACGGTGCGATCTGAGTGGAGGGCAGAAGGAGAAGAGGACGGTACGATCTGAGTGGAGGGCAGAAGGAGAAGAGGACGGTGCGATCTGAGTGGAGGGTAGAAGGAGAAGAGGACGGTGCGATCTGAGTGTAGGGCAGAAGGAGAAGAGGACGGTGCGATCTGAGTGGAGGGCAGAAGGAGAAGAGGACGGTGCGATCTGAGTGGAGGGCAGAAGGAGAAGAGGACGGTGCGATCTGAGTGGAGGGCAGAAGGAGAAGAGGACGGTGCGATCTGAGTGGAGGGCAGAAGGAGAAGAGGAAGACCGATACTGAGATGGGAGAATTGCGAGGAAACACATATATGGCGGGATTTTGAGGGGAGGGGAGACAGTGGGAAAATACGACAGTGGGAGGGGGATGGCTGTGGGAGGGGATGTGGCAGTGGGAGGGGAGGGGAGACGACAGTGGGAGGGGAGGGAGACGACAGTGGGAGGGGAGGGGAGACGGCAATTGGAGGGGAGGGGAGGGAACACGGTTGTGAGAGGGGATACGGCAGTGGGAAGGGAGGGGAGACGGCAATTGGGGGGAAGGGGAGACGGCAGTGGTATGGGAGGGAAGACGGCAATTAGAAGGCGAGGGGATAACGTAGAGGGAGGGGAGACGGAAGTGGGGGGAGCCAGTAGTGGGAGGGTAGGAGATACGACATTGAAGTAAAATCAGAAGAAAAAAACGCAATCGAGAACCAGTATCGATGACAGCTTCACCCCGGGTTCCGGGGAGGAAAAGGAGAGAAACAACGTCTTGTGTGCGCCGTCGAGGATTCAGTCAAGTACACCATCGCAAGAGCTGCACGAAATGAAATATTGTAATTGAACGGAATATTATGTTCGTTAAGCCAAAATTTATTAGGCATAATAGCTGAAAACATATTAGCATATACAAAACACGGCGTTCGTTAACGAACGCGCGCAACCGCTTGCGTTTGGATATAGAACAAGTATTCGGGCAGCTTGCACTGACGATGAAACAAGTGTTCGACCAATTTTCATAAGTCGCACGAAGTCAAGTGGAGGTAATTAGTCAATAATGCGCTACTACACGTGAGACTGACAGATGGAAATATGACAGATGTCAGCTCACTGGACAATCGCGCGGTGACAGTCGTCGTTAGACCGTGATTGCTCGTCGGCCGTCGTTAGCACGGCCTGCCGAGGTCTCACTAATCATCGTTTCACTGTCCACGTCGCAATAACGGTCCCACATGAAATACTGCTGACCAACGGCAGCGATTTGCGTCAAACGTCCGCCATCGCGCGCCTGTCGTCGTCGTAGACGCGACCAATAACGTTAATTGTTTCTCGGAACATCGCTCATGTCGTGTCATGAGCCAGATGTTGCACGTAGCAACAAGGTCTAGAAGATGATGTGACGCTGACATAAAGTTCGACACGAGGACACACTAGCAATAAAGTACCTGGACTTGATCGCGTAAACAAATTGACGGATTGCTACAAATACTAGTTAGTTGACATCCAACAAAATGTCTCCATACACACAAGTGTCTTACTTTGAGCCTACCTCAACACATCGGAGACGTACACGTGCTAACACTGAACGTATAGGAACACGTCTGTGACATATAATTATGTATTTAGATCACTCCTCAAATCGATTTTCGCTCGTCTCATTTCTAATTTATCAAACATTAATTGAAGTAAAAATGGAAATGCTGAAAAGTTACGAATTTCAGCCTTGGTTAAATTTCGTAACTTTGTCAAGTGATCGGCGATAGGATGGAAGTGACGCCCATGGTCGGCGTTGAACCGCAAAGTGTTTACCATTTAGATATCTAGTATTTTAAGCCTTACCAAATCTAACGACTAAAGTCAATTCTTTCGATGATTTGAAAAAAAATACGCATTTTAAATTGATTGCAGATGTTACTTAAACTATTCACACACTACATATTACTTAAACTATTCACACACTACATATTACTTAAACTATTCACACACTACATATTACTTAAACTATTCACACACTACATATTACTTAAACTATTCACACGCTACATATTACTTAAACTATTCACACGCTACAAATTACTTAAACTATTCACACGCTACATATTACTTAAACTATTCACACGCTATATATTACTTAAACTATTCACACGCTACATATTACTTAAGCTATTCACACACTACATATTACTTTAACTATTCACACACTACATATTACTTAAACTATTCACACGCTACATATTACTTAAACTATTCACACGCTACATATTACTTAAACTATTCACACGCTACATATTACTGAAACTATTCACACGCTAAATATTACTTAAACTATTCACACACTACATATTACTTAAACTATTCACAAACTACATATTACTTAAACTATTAACACGCTACCTATTACTTAAACTATTCACACGCTACCTATTACCTAAACTATTCACACGCTACATATTACCTAAACTATTCACACGCTACATATTACTTAAACTATTCACACGCTACATATTACTTAAACTATTCACACGCTACATATTACTTAAACTATTCACACGCTACATATTACTTAAACTATTCACACGCTACATATTACTTAAACTATTCACACGCTACATATTACTTAAACTATTCACACGCTACATATTACTTAAACTATTCACACGCTACATATTACTTAAACTATTCACACACTACATATTACTTAAACTATTCACACACTACATATTACTTAAATTATTCACACACTACATATTACTTAAACTATTCACACACTGCATATTACTTAAACTATTCACACACTGCATATTACTTAAACTATTCACACACTGCATATTACTTAAACTATTCACACACTACATATTTAGACATCAACGAACCGGATTCGCAAAGTGCTAAATCAGTCGAGGGTGAAGTGTTAAGCATACATCTGCACGCACGCAGAATAGTTATTTACATTAAGCCTACGTCTGCACGCTTATGACATAGTCGTCTTGACATTAAGTCTATGTCTACACGCTTATGACATAGTCGTCTTGACATTAAGTCTACGTCTACACGCTTATGACATAGTCGTCTTGACATTAAGCCTATGTCTACACGCTTATGCCATAGTCGTCTTGACATTAAGCCTATGTCTATACGCTTATGACATAGTCGTCTTGACATTAAGCCAACCTCTAAACGCCTGTGACATAGAGGTCTTTATTTCAAGCCTGCCTCAACACAAGAGTGACGTTCTTTATATTAAGCATACTTCTACACGTCTGTGATATATACGTCTTGGACGTGAGCCTCTGTCAAGAATTGGTATCCGGACCGACGCTATGGACCTCACTGTCGGAATATGTCAGATACGTAGACACAGAGACCTTACTTAACACCTGTTTAAGAGAGTTTACTTCCACTGAAGAATGACTGTGACTGCGACTTTTAGGAACATGTATTTTAGTTATTTATTTATTTATTATATTTATTATTTATTTATTTATTCACTATAATTATTTATTATTTTATAATTGCATGTATGTACGCGCCTATGAACGGACTGGTCCTAAATATTTGGCGCTTTATACATTTTAGTAATAAATAATAATAATAATCAAGAAACAATTGGCAGACATTAGCCGCGACCTTAATTGCTTGGATTGTTAACACAGTGGTAAGCATTTGAGTCGTGTTTGTGCATTGTGTGTATCAATGCCAGGATTGTTCACACAATGATAAATATTGGGGTCGTGTTTGTGGATTGTGTGTTTCAATGCCAACCATATGATCGTTTAGTATTCCATTGAACTTTAGGTAAATAAATGTAATAACAATATTAACATTTAACGAAGGTCATAGATTGGGAAAATCAACAAAACTGGAACGTCGTATGTTCAGCCGCTAGACGCTCAAAAAGTACGTGTATTCGAACGACCATTTATAGCAAGACCACGTAGAGACGCGGGGTTAACCATCACAACTAATCAAAGCGCTAAGCATAAAACATTCCTACATATCACAGATTGATAAAGGTGGCTTAAGTCACGTTTACGGGAGTGGGTGCAAGTACTACTTTCGTGATACGTGTGCATTCCTTATGACTAGAGCATGCATCGATCAGTTCTTTCCCACGTGATCTAAAATGGAACCGTCTCTATTTATCCGGATGTACTGCCATGGTGTTACATTGTTACGTGGTGTTATATTGTTACGTGGTGTTACATTGGGTTTGATTTACCGAAAGAGTTGGCTCTTAACTATCAATACAATTTCTGCTGTTATACTTAACATGTGCGCCTATTTCGTAAATGAATAATTAAAATGTGTAGTTTCGCATATAATTGCTTACAATACCATATTAAAATTTGTCAGCAAACAGAAGTGAAAACAGCAACAAGTCGTAGACTGCGATCGAACATAGCAACAACTGCCCGAGGAACACGAAGGACATAATCTTCTGTTTACGCCGCCATCACATGAGTGCCTCGCAACCATATCTTGTCGGAGTCCGGAGCCGGTGCGAACGGACTGTGGCATGTTGTGTCGCCCAACGAAGCCCCGTTGCGATGACATTAGAGACCTCGCATAGCAATTAGTGCGGCGATTATCCGCGCTACGCGATACCATCGGAATGCCGCTAGACGAGTAATCTATGCTAAACACTAAATGGTCGTATCACAAGCTTTACACTCAACGCAGTCGGCTAGCCAGTGTTTTGGTATCCCACTATACGGGAAACCATTTTGTTTACGGCGCTGATACACCGGGGAATTTTTACAGTCTACTACGGTCCCGTTTGTGTTGTAACAATTACTGCAATAGACAGTTGCAACTTTTTTCTCAAACATTAGACAGTTACAAGCACACCAACTTTAAACATTAGACAGTTACACGTACACCAACTTTAAACATTAAACAGTTACAAGCACACCAACTTTAAACATTAAACAGTTACAAGCACACCAACTTTATACATTAGACAGTTACAAGCACACCAACTTTAAACATTAGACAGTTACACGTACACCAACTTTAAACATTAAATAGTTACAAGCACACCAACTTTAAACATTGAACGGTTACAAGCACACCAACTTTAAACATTAGACAGTTACAAGCACACCAACTTTAAACATTAGACAGTTACAAGCACACCAACTTTAAACATTGAACGGTTACAAGCACACCAACTTTAAACATTAGACAGTTACAAGCACACCAACTTTAAACATTAAACGGTTACAAGCACACCAACTTTAAACATTAGACAGTTACACGCACACCAACTTTAAACATTAAATAGTTACAAGCACACCAACTTTAAACATTGAACGGTTACAAGCACACCAACTTTAAACATTAGACAGTTACAAGCACACCAACTTTAAACATTAAACGGTTACAAGCACACCAACTTTAAACATTAGACAGTTACACGCACACCAACTTTAAACATTAAATAGTTACAAGCACACCAACTTTAAACATTAGACAGTTACAAGCACACCAACTTTAAACATTAGACAGTTACACGTACACCAACTTAAAACATTAGACAGTTACACGTACACCAACGTTAAACATTAGACAGTTACATGCACACCAACTTTAAACATTGAACGGTTACAAGCACACCAACTTTAAACATTAGACAGTTACAAGCACACCAACTTTAAACATTAGACAGTTACATGCACACCAACTTTAAACAATAGACAGTTACATGCACACCAACTTTAAACATTAGACAGTTACAAGCACACCAATTTTAAACATTAGACAGTTACATGCACACCAACTTTAAACATTAAACGGTTACACGTACACCAACTTTAAACATTAGACAGTTACAAGCACACCGACTTTAAACATTAGACAGTTACAAGCACACCAATTTTAAACATTAGACAGTTACATGCACACCAACTTTAAACATTAAACGGTTACACGTACACCAACTTTAAACATTAGACAGTTACAAGCACACCGACTTTAAACATTAGACAGTTACATGCACACCAACGTTAAACATTAAACGGTTACACGTACACCAACTTTAAACATTAGACAGTTACAAGCACACCGACTTTAAACATTAGACAGTTACAAGCACACCAATTTTAAACATTAGACAGTTACATGCACACCAACTTTAAACATTAAACGGTTACACGTACACCAACTTTAAACATTAGACAGTTACAAGCACACCGACTTTAAACATTAAACAGTTACAAGCACACAAACTTTAAACATTATACAGTTACACGTACACCAACTTTAAACATTAAACAGTTACAAGCACACCAATTTTAAACATTAGACAGTTACAAGCACACAAACTTTAAACATTATACAGTTACACGTACACCAACTTTAAACATTAAACAGTTACAAGCACACCAGCTGTAATCTCTCTAGCGACTGACAAAACATAACATAACATACATTGTAAATGACATTACGTGGCAATGTCCGTAAAACAGTCGTTCGGTTGACCAATGAATATCGTACGTACAAAAGCATAATTGCAGATGTCATCTTCCAGAAATCGACGGAAACGCTACACTGGTCGCCAACGCAGATACACCCCCGTCGGTCTCCACGTTCTTCTTTCATAAAAACAATCGCTCATATTCGCTCATATTTGCGTTTGACCGAACACCATCAAACAAGATATCCGTGCTGATCAGGTAGACGCCTTATTGCCAGAGGAGAAGACTATTACCGTCCGACAGCACACCTGATAGCCGAATACGTTAGTGTTTGCTCGCGTCTATTCGACACTAAGCGAAACGTTCTAAGCGACAACGTTCTAAGTACAACGTTCTAAGTACAACGTTCTAAGTACAACGTTTTAAGTACAACGTTCTAAGCAACAACGTTCTAAGTACAACGTTCTAAGCGACAACGTTCTAAGTACAACGTTTTAAGTACAACGTTCTAAGTACAACGTTCTAAGTACAACGTTCTAAGCGACAACGTTCTAAGTACAACGTTTTAAGTACAACGTTCTAAGCGACAACGTTCTAAGTACAGCGTTCTAAGTACAACGTTCTAAGCGACAACGTTCTAAGTACAACGTTTTAAGTACAACGTTCTAAGCAACAACGTTCTAAGTACAACGTTCTAAGCGACAACGTTCTAAGTACAACGTTCTAAGCGACAACGTTCTAAGTACAACGTTCTAAGCGACAACGTTCTAAGTACAACGTTCTAAGCGACAACGTTCTAAGTACTTCCCCTCTTGTACTACGATGTACCAACATTGGCTGTGTTCTCTCTTTTCCTCTCTATCTCCCTACCTCCCCCCTTCCCATCTATGTTATCTCTCACTGAATAATTTTGATATTTCCTTCCCTCACACCCATTCTCCCCCATCTTTCAGCCCAACCCTCTCTCCACCTGCGTCCTCCCCTATCCTCATCCCCGTCTCTCTATTCAGCATCAGTTAGGACAACATCTTCGATCCCGTCTTTTCATTGCCTCTGGTACTGTGTTTCAGTCACCCAGCCTCCGCTAGACTCTGCCGCGCCGGCGGAGTTCCTTACCCACCGCACGCGCCCGCGAGCGAGCGAGCGTGCGTGCGTGCGTGCGTGCGTGCGTGCGTGTGGTGTCAGTTCTCGCGTAACGTCGACACAGGTTTTTTTGTAATAACTCTTTTAAAATAAACAACACAACATTGGGTCATTTTTCATAATTGTTTGAAGTTTAGACTTTAGTACTGTTACATTGACACGGACTAGACACCAAGTAACCTGTCTTATTCAGTTACAACGGCAGATAGTTAAATATTTAATCGTCATCAAAATGTAAGCATTCTGTTGAACGGATATGTCCTGGCGACATCATATGGCTGGGGTAGCTTTAAAGATACCGAGCGTGAGTAAATGTTCAACAAAACATACGCAAAGGTAAACATTGAAAAACAAAAATAGTAATAACCGTATGTTCTGCTAGAACTATCTTGATAAAAATACACCAGTTAAATTTTCACGTCGAAAGAAATATAAACCTGTGTTCAAATCTAATAGACCTGTATTCTAGCGTGGGGTAGTTTTTGACGATACCGAGCGGATGACAAAGACATTGATTCTGGCCAGGATTTTAAATATTAGTGAGCGTTAATTCACACATGTACGACCGACCCCTTAATGAAAATAATACTATCCTCTTTGACGTATATATATATATATATATATATATATATATATATATATATATATATATATATATATATATACATGGCCCTATTTTTATGACAATTATACCGCGGACGGCACCGAGCATATACACGATACTGAGCGCATACAAATAATAGCGCGCAAACATGATGCACTACTGCTATGATGCACTACTGCTATGATGCACTACTGCTATGATGCACTACTGTTATGCAACGGTTTTCCCATTAAACCTTCATCGTAGACAAACCGGCAGGTGTCGCTTTACTACGTAGACGAAGATTTGATCGTATGTATGTATATTGTTTACAATTTTTAATCAAACTATGGCGAAGCATAAATGTGATACGTTATATACTGTTACCACTCCATCCCTACATATGCTGTTTACGAACGATAGTGGGGAAATTGTTAATTTTCTTCGTGCCAAGTTGCAGTCGGAACGCTTCAGGCAGTAAGGGGATCCTATGTCAGAAACACGCGGTGTTAGATGAACTACACGCTGTGGCATACGCTCGTCCTGCTACACGCTCCGTTTGACATGCGTATGTGTCCAGCCTGTTTTGTTTGTACACATAACGCACATAATTAGTTCGCTACTACGTAGGTGCCCTTAACACAATGTCATATCCTTTACCTCCATGGTGTTTCTATGCTTGAACTTAGATTGAATTGCATTAATATAGCGCATGCGCTCGGTATCCAAATGTATATGTTCAGAAAGGTACACATACGTTTATACATTTCATATATTACGTGTGGTGGGGAGCCGTGAGCTGGCGGTAGCTCAAAGGGCTACCCATGAGAAGTGATCACGGGCATACCGAATAGAAGGGAGACAAGGAAGACCCTAACTATAGGTTAACACAGGTACGCCACAAAATAGGCACGACATTGTGAATATGAATATGAGCTGATATAATTAATCGTTTATGCCATTTTATTCAATAATTCATTTTGTACATTACGTATCATGAACGTAAAATTATATCTTAGATTTTTTGCAGAATTACAGAGGCTGGACAAAGGTACGAATGACTCAAGAGAATACAGACGCTGGACAAAGGTACGAATGACTCAAGAGAATGCAGACGCAGGACAAAAGGTACGAATGACTCAAGAGAATAAAGAGGCAGGACAAAGGTACGAATGACTCAAGAGAATACAGAGGCAGGACAAAGGTACGAATGACTCAAGAGAATACAGAGACAGGACAAATGTACGAATGACTCAAGAGAATACAGACGCTGGACAAAGGTACGAATGACTCAAGAGAATGCAGACGCAGGACAAAAGGTACGAATGACTCAAGAGAATAAAGAGGCAGGACAAATATACGAATGACTCAAGAGAATACAGACGCAGGACAAAGGTACGAATGACTCAAGAGAATACAGACGCTGGACAAAGGTACGAATGACTCAAGAGAATGCAGACGCAGGACAAAAGGTACGAATGACTCAAGAGAATAAAGAGGCAGGACAAAGGTACGAATGACTCAAGAGAATACAGAGGCAGGACAAAGGTACGAATGACTCAAGAAAATACAAAGGCAGGACAAAGGTACGAACGACTCAAGAGAATACAGACGCAGGACAAAGGTACGAATGGCTCAAGAGAATACAGAGGCAGGACAAAGGTACGAATGACTCAAGATAATACAGACGCAGGACAAAGGTACGAATGACTCAAGAGAATACAGATGCAGGACAAAGGTACGAATGACTCAAGAGAATACAGACGCAGGA
The DNA here is from genome assembly GCA_963662155.1 of Lamellibrachia columna. Taxonomy (NCBI): domain Eukaryota; kingdom Metazoa; phylum Annelida; class Polychaeta; order Sabellida; family Siboglinidae; genus Lamellibrachia; species Lamellibrachia columna. Next base: position 1,844,809 of record OY759263.1, read on the forward strand.
CAAAGGTACGAATGACTCAAGAGAATACAGACGCAGGACAAAGGTACGAATGACTCAAGAGAATACAGAGGCAGGACAAAGGTACGAATGACTCAAGAGAATACAGATGCAGGACAAAGGTACGAATGACTCAAGAGAATACAGATGCAGGACAAAGGTACGAATGACTCAAGAGAATACGGACGCAGGACAAAGGTACGAATGACTCATGAGAATACAGAGGCAGGACAAAGGTACGAATGACTCAAGATAATACAGACGCAGGACAAAGGTACGAATGACTCAAGATAATACAGACGCAGGACAAAAGTACGAATGACTGAAGTTTGATACAGAACCAGAACAATCTCCCTCCCACCTTGTAAAAGGCGAGCAGTTGGTAAAGAAGCGCCCGTATTCTCGAAGTACAGGATATCCTGTTTAATTCGTTATACTATTTATATGCATTATATGTTGAGTTAGGACATGGGTGAGGCCCTTTGAATGTTGTATTCGTTAATGTATATGTTAATATTTGTTGTTAATACTAGTACTGTAAGGTTAATATATAGGTTAATATGTGTTTTATTAGATACTTGATATATCTACTTTAGATTAAGATAATGACTTTTATAAATTTATACATATGACAGATTTTTGTTTAACAAAATGTATTTAGGAGAAATATATTTATCACCTATATATCAAAAAACAAAACATGTTTGTTATGCGAATCACCTTTATATTGTAGATTGGTCGTGCAGCTGCCTTTCTCACATGAGCCTAAAGGCGAGGCAGTTAAACAAATAAACGAATGACCTTTATATTGTAGATTGGTCGTGCAGCTGCCTTTCTCACATGAGCCTAAAGGCGAGGCAGTTAAACAAATAAACGAATCACCTTTATATTGTAGATTGGTCGTGCAGCTGCCTTTCTCACATGAGCCTAAAGGCGAGGCAGTTAAACAAATAAACGAATCACCTTTATATTGTAGATTGGTCGTGCAGCTGCCTTTCTCACATGAGCCTAAAGGCGAGGCAGTTAAACAAATAAACGAATCACCTTTATATTGTAGATTGGTCGTGCAGCTGCCTTTCTCACATGAGCCTAAAGGCGAGGCAGTTAAACAAATAAACGAATCACCTTTATATTGTAGATTGGTCGTGCAGCTGCCTTTCTCACATGAGCCTAAAGGCGAGGCAGTTAAACAAATAAACGAATCACCTTTATATTGTAGATTGGTCGTGCAGCTGCCTTTCTCACATGAGCCTAAAGGCGAGGCAGTTAAACAAATAAACGAATCACCTTTATATTGTAGATTGGTCGTGCAGCTGCCTTTCTCACATGAGCCTAAAGGCGAGGCAGTTAAACAAATAAACGAATGACCTTTATATTGTAGATTGGTCGTGCAGCTGCCTTTCTCACATGAGCCTAAAGGCGAGGCAGTTAAACAAATAAACGAATCACCTTTATATTGTAGATTGGTCGTGCAGCTGCCTTTCTCACATGAGCCTAAAGGCGAGGCAGTTAAACAAATAAACGAATCACCTTTATATTGTAGATTGGTCGTGCAGCTGCCTTTCTCACATGAGCCTAAAGGCGAGGCAGTTAAACAAATAAACGAATCACCTTTATATTGTAGATTGGTCGTGCAGCTGCCTTTCTCACATGAGCCTAAAGGCGAGGCAGTTAAACAAATAAACGAATCACCTTTATATTGTAGATTGGTCGTGCAGCTGCCTTTCTCACATGAGCCTAAAGGCGAGGCAGTTAAACAAATAAACGAATCACCTTTATATTGTAGATTGGTCGTGCAGCTGCCTTTCTCACATGAGCCTAAAGGCGAGGCAGTTAAACAAATAAACGAATCACCTTTATATTGTAGATTGGTCGTGCAGCTGCCTTTCTCACATGAGCCTAAAGGCGAGGCAGTTAAACAAATAAACGAATCACCTTTATATTGTAGATTGGTCGTGCAGCTGCCTTTCTCACATGAGCCTAAAGGCGAGGCAGTTAAACAAATAAACGAATCACCTTTATATTGTAGATTGGTCGTGCAGCTGCCTTTCTCACATGAGCCTAAAGGCGAGGCAGTTAAACAAATAAACGAATCACCTTTATATTGTAGATTGGTCGTGCAGCTGCCTTTCTCACATGAGCCTAAAGGCGAGGCAGTTAAACAAATAAACGAATCACCTTTATATTGTAGATTGGTCGTGCAGCTGCCTTTCTCACATGAGCCTAAAGGCGAGGCAGTTAAACAAATAAACGAATCACCTTTATATTGTAGATTGGTCGTGCAGCTGCCTTTCTCACATGAGCCTAAAGGCGAGGCAGTTAAACAAATAAACGAATCACCTTTATATTGTAGATTGGTCGTGCAGCTGCCTTTCTCACATGAGCCTAAAGGCGAGGCAGTTAAACAAATAAACGAATCACCTTTATATTGTAGATTGGTCGTGCAGCTGCCTTTCTCACATGAGCCTAAAGGCGAGGCAGTTAAACAAATAAACGAAACATACGATGAAGTAAAACATCTAAAGACTACTCCAGGAACTCCACCGACCACAAGTACACGTTCAGTATCACCTGCTGCTTGAACACCAACACAAGTACACGTTCAGTACCACCTGCTGCTTATACACCAACACAAGTACACGTTCAGTATCACCTGCTGCTTATACACCAACACAAGTACACGTTCAGTACCACCTGCTGCTTGTACACCAACACAAGTACACGTTCAGTATCACCTGCTGCTTATACACCAACACAAGTACACGTTCAGTATCACCTGCTGCTTGAACGCCAACACAAGTACACGTTCAGTATCAACTGCTGCTTATACACCAACACAAGTACACGTTCAGTATCACCTGCTGCTTGAACACCAACACAAGTACACGTTCAGTATCAACTGCTGCTTATACACCAACACGATTACACGTTCAGTATCACCTGCTGCTTGAACACCAACACAAGTACACGTTCAGTATCACCTGCTGCTTGAACACCAACACAAGTACACGTTCAGTATCAACTGCTGCTTGAACACCAACACAAGTACACGTTCAGTATCACCTGCTACTTGTACACCAACACAAGTACACGTTCAGTATCACCTGCTGCTTATACACCAACACAAGTACACGTTCAGCATCACCTGCTGCTTGAACGCCAACACAAGTACACATTCAGTATCATCTGCTACTTGTACATCAACACGATTACACGTTCAGTATCACCTGCTGCTTATACACCAACACAAGTACACGTTCAGTATCACCTGCTGATTGAACACCAACACAAGTACACGTTCAGTATCAACTGCTGCTTATGCACCAACACGATTACACGTTCAGTGTCACCTGCTGCTTGTACACCAACACAAGTACACGTTCAGTATCAACTGCTGCTTGAACGCCAACACAAGTACACGTTCAGTATCAACTGCTGCTTATACACCAACACAAGTACACGTTCAGTATCACCTGCTGCTTGAACACCAACACAAGTACACGTTCAGTATCAACTGCTGCTTATACACCAACACGATTACACGTTCAGTATCACCTGCTGCTTGAACACCAACACAAGTACACGTTCAGTATCACCTGCTGCTTGAACACCAACACAAGTACACGTTCAGTATCAACTGCTGCTTGAACACCAACACAAGTACACGTTCAGTATCACCTGCTACTTGTACACCAACACAAGTACACGTTCAGTATCACCTGCTGCTTATACACCAACACAAGTACACGTTCAGCATCACCTGCTGCTTGAACGCCAACACAAGTACACATTCAGTATCATCTGCTACTTGTACATCAACACGATTACACGTTCAGTATCACCTGCTGCTTATACACCAACACAAGTACACGTTCAGTATCACCTGCTGATTGAACACCAACACAAGTACACGTTCAGTATCAACTGCTGCTTATACACCAACACGATTACACGTTCAGTGTCACCTGCTGCTTGTACACCAACACAAGTACACGCTTAGTATCACCTGCTACTTGTACACCAACACAAGTACACATTCAGTATCACCTGCTGCTTGTACACCAACACAAGTACACGTTCAGTATCACCTGCTGCTTATACACCAACACAAGTACACGCTCAGTATCACCTGCTGCTTATACACCAACACAAGTACACGTTCAGTATCACCTGCTGCTTGTACACCAACACAAGTACACGTTCAGTATCACCTGCTGCTTGAACACCAACACAAGTACACGTTCAGTATCACCTGCTGCTTGTACACCAACACAAATACACGTTCAGTATCACCTGCTGCTTATACACCAACACGATTACACGTTCAATATCACCTGCTACTTGTACACCAACACAAGTACACGTTCAGTATCACCTGCTGCTTATACACCAACACAAGTACACGCTCAGTATCACCTGCTGCTTATACACCAACACAAGTACACGTTCAGTATCAACTGCTGCTTGAACACCAACACAAGTACACGTTCAGTATCACCTGCTACTTGTACACCAACACAAGTACATGTTCAGTATCACCTGCTGCTTATACACCAACACAAGTACACGTTCAGCATCACCTGCTGCTTGAACGCCAACACAAGTACACATTCAGTATCATCTGCTACTTGTACATCAACACGATTACACGTTCAGTATCACCTGCTGCTTATACACCAACACAAGTACACGTTCAGTATCACCTGCTGATTGAACACCAACACAAGTACACGTTCAGTATCACCTGCTGCTTGAACACCAACACAAGTACACGTTCAGTATCACCTGCTGCTTGTACACCAACACAAATACACGTTCAGTATCACCTGCTGCTTATACACCAACACGATTACACGTACATTATCACCTGCTACTTGTACACCAACACAAGTACACGTTCAGTATCACCTGCTGCTTATACACCAACACGATTACACGTTCAGTATCACCTGCTGCTTGTACACCAACACAAGTACACGTTCAGTATCACCTGCTGCTTGTACACCAACACAAATACACGTTCAGTATCACCTGCTGCTTATACACCAACACGATTACACGTACATTATCACCTGCTACTTGTACACCAACACAAGTACACGTTCAGTATCACCTGCTGCTTATACACCAACACGATTACACGTTCAGTATCACCTGCTGCTTGTACACCAACACAAGTACACGTTCAGTATCACCTGCTGCTTATACACCAACACGATTACACGTTCAGTATCACCTGCTGCTTGAACACCAACACAAGTACACGTTCAGTATCACCTGCTACTTGTACACCAACACAAGTACATGTTCAGTATCACCTGCTGCTTATACACCAACACGATTACACGTTCAGTATCACCTGCTGCTTGAACACCAACACAAGTACACGTTCAGTATCACCTGCTTCTTGTACACCAACACAAGTACACGTTCAGTATCACCTGCTGCTTGTACACCAACACAAGTTCACTTTCGGTATCACCTGCTGCTTGTACACCAACACAAGTACACGTTCAGTATCACCTGCTGCTTGTACACCACCACAAGTACACGTTCAGTATCACCTGCTGCTTGTGCACCAACACAAGGACACGCTCAGTTTCACCTGCTGCTTGTATACCAACACAGGTACACGTTCAATATCACCTGCTGCTTGTACACCAACACAAGTACACGTTCAGTATAACCTGCTGCTTGTACACCAACACAAGTACACGCTTAGTATCACCTGCTACTTGTACACCAACACAAGTACACATTCAGTATCACCTGCTGCTTGTACATCAACACACGTACACGTTCAGTATCACCTGCTGCTTATACACCAACACAAGTACACGCTCAGTATCACCTGCTGCTTATACACCAACACAAGTACACGTTCAGTATCACCTGCTGCTTATACACCAACACAAGTACACGCTCAGTATCACCTGCTGCTTGTACACCAACACAAGTACACGTTCAGTATCACCTGCTGCTTGTACACCAACACAAGTACACGCTCAGTATCACCTGGTGCTTGTACACCAACACAAGTACACGTTCAGTATCACCTGCTGCTTGTACACCAACACAATCAGATCAGATCAGATAATTAAAGTCGCATTTAGGATGTTGATAACAGACACCTTGAAGAGGGACGTTGCATATGTAGATTGACTATGTCAGGGAAAGAGGTAACTTCTCATTGATACATACACACTGTAAAACATTTACAAGTTATTCTGCCCTGAATATGGCGACATTGAACTCTCAATTGCAGCATTCTGCCGCGAAAGGTCAACAGTTATCAGGTTCACACAAAGGCAGCCAATGTGTGTCCCAACAGTCCTTCAAGGTGGCTGTCTGCAAGGTACTGCCAAAGTCCCAGTCATAATTAAATTTGATAAGTAATGACACTGTAATTTAGAAACTAGTTAATTTGGACACCAATCAAATTCCATCAGCGCCTGAAGACATAGGAGAAATACAATGAAACACTCCAAGACAATCAAGTTACAGGAAGACAGAGGAGAAATACAATGAAACACTCCAAGACAATCAAGTTACAGGAAGACAGAGGAGAAATACAATGAAACACTCCAAGACAATCAAGTTACAGGAAGACAGAGGAGAAATACAATGAAACACTCCAAGACAATCAAGTTACAGGAAGACAGAGGAGAAATACAATGAAACACTCCAAGACAATCAAGTTACAGGAAGACAGAGGAGAATTACAATGAAACACTCCAAGACAATCAAGTTACAGGAAGACAGAGGAGAAATACAATGAAACACTCCAAGACAATCAAGTTACAGGAAGTGAAACCTTCTGCCAATACATATCGTGAGTGAACTCCCAGAATTCTACACTACGTGGACACCAGGTACCTTAAAGCTTAGACCTATGAAGGAAGTCATATGTCAGATACACAACGCAGAAAAATGGCAGGTCAGCTACATGAAGAAGATATATTCAGTACACTATGAAAAGGCGCATATCAGTAACCACTCCATGGTCACGCTGGGCCTGGCTGGAGGCGGGCCACAAGAAGGGTCCAGGCGTGGGAGCAGGAAGATCAGACTGGAGGCGGGCCAAAAGAAGGGTCCAGGCGAGGGTGCAAGAAGATCAGACTGGAGGCGGGCCACAAGAAGGGTCCAGGCGAGGGTGCAAGAAGATCAGACTGGAGGCCGGCCACAAGAAGGGCCCAGACGAGGGAGCAAGAAGATCAGACTGGGGGCGAGCCACAAGAAGGGTCCAGGCGAGGGTGCAAGAAGATCAGACTGGAGGCGGGCCACAAGAAGGTCCAGGCGAGGGAGCAGGAGGATCAGACTGGAGGCCAGCCAAAAGAAGAGCCCAGGCGAGGGAGCAGAAGGATAAGACTGGAGGCCGGCCACAAGAAGGGCCCAGGCGAGGGAGCAGAAGGATCAGACTGGAGGCGGGCCACAAGAAGAGCTCACGCGAGGGAGCAGAAGGATCAGACAGGAGGCGGGCCACAAGAAGGGCTCAGGCGAGGGAGCAGAAGGATCAGACAGGAGGCGGGCCACAAGAAGGGCTCAGGCGAGGGAGCAGGAAGATCAGACTGGAGGCCGGCGACAAGAAGGACTCAGGCGAGGGAGCAGAAGGATCAGACTGGAGGCGGGCCACAAGAAGGGCTCAGGCGAGGGAGCAGGAAGATCAGACTGGAGGCCGGCGACAAGAAGGACTCAGGCGAGGGAGCAGAAGGTTCAGACTGTAGGCGGGCCACAAGAAGTGCTCAGGCGAGGGAGCAGAAGGATAAGACTGGAGACCGGCGACAAGAAGGGCCCAGGCGAGGGAGCAGAAGGATCAGACTGGAGGCGGGCCACAAGAAGGGCTCAGGCGAGGGAGCAGAAGGATCAGACTGGAGGCGGGCCACAAGAAGGGCTCATGCGAGGGAGCTGAAGGATCAGACAGGAGGCGGGCCACAAGAAGGGCTCAGGCGAGGGAGCAGAAGGATCAGACTGGAGGCGGGCCACAAGAAGGGCTCAGGCGAGGGAGCAGGAAGATCAGACTGGAGGCCGGCGACAAGAAGGACTCAGGCGAGGGAGCAGAAGGATCAGACTGGAGGCGGGCCACAAGAAGGGTTCAGGCGAGGGAGCAGGAAGATCAGACTGGAGGCCAGCGACAAGAAGGACTCAGGCGAGGGAGCAGAAGGATCAGACTGGAGGCGGGCCACAAGAAGGGCTCAGGCGAGGGAGCAGGAAGATCAGACTGGAGGCCGGCGACAAGAAGGGCTCAGGCGAGGGAGCAGAAGGATCAGACTGGAGGCGGGCCACAAGAAGGGCCCAGGCGAGGGAGCAGGAAGATCAGACTGGAGGCCGGCGACAAGAAGGGCTCAGGCGAGGGAGCAGAAGGATCAGACTGGAGGCGGGCCACAAGAAGGGCCCAGGCGAGGGAGCAGAAGGATCAGACTGGAGGCGGGCCACAAGAAGGGCCCAGACGAGGGAGCAGTAAGATCAGACTTGAGGCGGGCCACAAGAAGGGCTCAGGCGAGGGAGCAGGAAGATCAGACTGGAGGCCGGCGACAAGAAGGGCTCAGGCGAGGGAGCAGGAGGATCAGACTGGAGGCGGGCCACAAGAAGGGCCCAGGCGAGGGAGCAGGAAGATCAGACTGGAAGCCGGCGACAAGAAGGGCTCAGGCGAGGGAGCAGAAGGATCAGACTGGAGGCGGGCCACAAGAAGTGCTCAGGCGAGGGAGCAGGAAGATCAGACTGGAGGCCGGCGACAAGAAGGGCTCAGGCGAGGGAGCAGGAGGATCAGACTGGAGGCGGGCCACAAGAAAGGCTCAGGCGAGGGAGCAGTAAGATCAGACTGGAGGCGGGCCACAAGAAGGGCCCAGACGAGGGAGCAGTAAGATCAGACTTGAGGCGGGCCACAAGAAGGATCCAGGCGAGGGAGCAGGAGGATCAGTATGGAGGCCAGCCAAAAGAAGGGCCCAGGCGAGGGAGCAGGAAGATCAGACTGGAGGCGGGCCAAAAGAAGGGCCCAGGCGAGGGAGCAGGAAGATCAGACTAGAGGCTGGCTACAAGAAGGATCCAGGCGAGGGAGCAGGAGGATCAGTCTGGAGGCCAGCCAAAAGAAGGGCCCAGGCGAGGGAGCAGGAAGATCAGACTGGAGTGGGGCCACAAGAAGGGCCCAGGCGAGGGAGCAGGAAGATCAGACTGGATGCGGGCTACAAGAAGGGCCCAAGCACCTTAAAGGGAAGCTTAGACCTATGAAGGAAGTCATGTGTCAGATACACAACGCAGAAAAATGGCAGGTCAGCGACATGAAGAAGATATATTCAGTACACTATGAAAAGGCGCATATCAGTAACCACTCCATGGTCACGCTGAGCCTGGTTGGAGGCGGGCCACAAGAAGGGTGCAGGCGTGGGAGCAGGAAGATCAGACTGGAGGCGGGCCACAAGAAGGGACCAGGCGTGGGAGCAAGAAGATCAGACTGGGGGCGGGCCACAAGAAGGTTCCAGGCGAGGGTGCAAGAAGATCAGACTGGAGGCGGGCCACAAGAAGGGTCCAGGCGTGGGAGCAAGAAGATCAGACTGGAGGCGGGCCACAAGAAGGTCCAGGCGAGGGAGCAGAAGGATCAGACTGGAGGCCGGCCACAAGAAGGTCCAGGCGAGGGAGCAGAAGGATCAGACTGGAGGCGGGCCACAAGAAGGGCTCAGGCGAGTGAGCAGGAAGATCAGACTGGAGGCGGGCCACAAGAAGGGCTCAGGCGAGGGAGCAAGAAGATCAGACTGGAGGCCGGCCAAAAGAAGAGCCCAGGCGAGGGAGCAGAAGGATCAGACTGGAGGCCGGCCACAAGAAGGTCCAGGCGAGGGAGCAGAAGGATCAGACTGGAGGCGGGCCACAAGAAGGTCCAGGCGAGGGAGCAGAAGGATCAGGCTGGAGGCGGGCCACAAGAAGGGCTCAGGCGAGTGAGCAGGAAGATCAGACTGGAGGCGGGCCACAAGAAGGGCTCAGGCGAGGGAGCAGGAAGATCAGACTGGAGGCGGGCCAAAAGAAGGGCCCAGGCGAGGGAGCAGAAGGATCAGACTGGAGGCGGTCACAAGAAGGACTCAGGCGAGGGAGCAGAAGGATCAGACTGGAGGCGGGCCACAAGAAGGGCTCAGGCGAGGGAGCAGGAAGATCAGACTGGAGGCGGGCCAAAAGAAGGGCCCAGGCGAGGGAGCAGGAAGATCAGACTAGAGGCGGGCCACAAGAAGGATCCAGGCGAGGAACAGGAGGATCAGTCTGGAGGCCAGCCAAAAGAAGGGCCCAGGGAGGGAGCAGGAAGATCAGACTGGAGGCGGGCCACAAGAAGGGCCCAGGCGAGGGAGCAGGAAGATCAGACTGGATGCGGGCTACAAGAAGGGCCCAGGCGATTGAGCAGGAGGATCAGACTGGATGCGGGCTACAAGAAGGGTCCAGGCGATGGAGCAGTAGGATCACACTGGATGCGGGCCACAAGAAGGGTCCAGGCGAGGGAGCAGGAAGATCAAAAACAAGAAGAAATACAACTGAGTTAAAAGTGGCACCGTAATTAAGAACTGTAAACTACACAGTGCTTTCCTACGTAAGATTGACACTAAATTGCTTATATTTACACTAAATTGTTGTATTAGTTGCCTGACAGGCAACTAATACAGATCCACCAGAACTGGTGTGATATGTGCAGAAATAGGTGTAAGAACAACCAGGCGGGCTGCCCTATTGTGTATCTTGCAAGAGTATTCAACTTGTCATTAAAAGAGGGGGTTGTTCCGTTTGAATGGAAAGAAGCAAACATCATACCATTATTTAAAAAGGGTTCGAGAAATAAGTCAGAGAATTACAGACCAGTGAGTTTAACGTCAGTGATTTGTAAATTATTAGAAAGGTTAATTAAAGACCATATGGTGGACTTCCTCGTTAAGCATAAAATTATTAAATTCATCTCAACATGGATTCTTTAAAGCGAAGTCATGCTTAGCAAATATGTTATGTTTTTTGGAAGAAATCACTAAGTGGATAGACGTGGGATCGCCTGTAGATATTATCTACTTAGATTTTCAGAAAGCTTTTGACAAAGATTACTACTTAAATTAAAAGCCCATGGTATCGGGGATAGCATAACTGACTGGATAGAACAATAGCTGACTGACAGAAGACAACGAGTTGTAGTAGATGGAGAAGTTTCAAATTGGAAATCGGTTTTGAGTGGGGTACCTCAAGGATCAGTGTTAGGACCTATATTATTCTTAATATATATCAATGACTTGGACGACAGTATAACAAGTAACGTACTGAAATTTGAGGATGACACAAAACTATTTAGAAAGGTTAATACTGATGGTGATAAACAACATTTACAAAACGATCTAGACAGATTAGTGAAATGGTCTGAGAAATGGCAGATGTTGTTCAATTTTGGGAATTGTAAATGCCTACATACAGGACATGGGAACTTGAATGTAAACTATAAAATGGGAGATACTGTTCTGGGTACTACTGTAAAAGAAAAGGACTTAGGAGTCACAATAAGCGCTGATATGAAAGTTTCAGAGCAGTGTGGTATTGCAGCTTCAAAGGGTAATCAAATTCTTGTATTGATTAGAAGAAACATAACATACAAGGGGAAAATGGTAATTATACCTCTTTATAAAGCAATAGTTAGACCTCATTTAGAATACTGTATACAAGCATGGAGACCATATCGTAAGAAGGATATAGATACGCTTGAACGCATACAAAGGAGAGCAACTAAAATGATTCCAGAACTGAGATACCTTAGTTATGAAGAACGCCTGAAAGAATGTGGTTTAACAACTCTAGAGACAAGGAGGTTAAGAGGAGATCAGATTGAAGTTTTTAAGATATTGAATGGGTATGAAAATATTGATAGAAAAACGTTTTTCTCACTCAAGAAGGATAGCAGAACTAGAGGACATGAGGTAAAATTAGTAAAGGATCAATGTAGATTGGACATCAGGAAGCACTCGTTCTCACAGAGGAAAATAAATGAATGGAACAAATTGTCTACAGATTGTGTAACTGCTAGCAGCGTGAATATGTTTAAAAACAAGGTTGTCACATATCTCAGGAGGGCGGGGTATAAGTAAATGAACATTGTTGGACTCTCGATAAGCCAATGGCTTCCTTGTCCACTTGCCATCTGAACCTTTGGCTTGGATGGCAAATCTTGTTAAATCTTCTGGAGGCGTGGCAAGCGATATTCCGAGTATTTTCCAGCTAGAGGGCATTGCAGTAATCCAGATTTGAAACAACCAGAGCAATGACCAATGAGTGACAGACACGCTTCGTGATGTAGGGCCTGGTGGATGTGATACGTCGCAGACGGAAGTTACACTTCTTGCAAACATCTTCAGTGTTTTTTATCCAAGGGATGCTTTTTTAACATCGGTGTTATGACAGCCTTTTTTGAGCTCCCGAGGACCAGTACCCGACTCAAAAGAAACGTTGATCAGGTGAATCAGTGGTGCTCTTTAGTGGTGATGTAGGTAGTGGGTCCAAGCTTGATGACTTGGGTTTAGCAGTCTGGATGATTCTCTGCACTTCACCCTCACTGGTGGCAGCAAGATCAGTCATGGGATGTTCAACTACTCTCTGTGCCAGAGTTTCACTGTTACGCATGTTTGTTTCTGAGAAATCGATTGCAGCTCGAATTTTCATAATTTTATTTGTAAAAAAGTCCAGAAATTGGTAGCACAAGTTATACATAGAATCAGTGTCCGGCAGATTAGACGAATCCACGTTTAACAGATTGTCCACTGCTTTGAATGCTGCACTGTGGTCGGCATCCTGGAGTAGATACTGGTAGTACTGGATCTTCGCTTTACGCATCTCATTGGAGACAGCGTTTCGATGGTCCACATAGATTCGCCTGTGTATTTCCAAGTCAGATGCTCGCCAGATGTTCTCATTGTGAAGGCGAAGCTTTCTCATCGCATGGATATCATCACAGTACCAACGTGGACTACTCCTCTTGCGTGGCTGCCGAAGTACCGAATGGTGTCCGGATGTATGGGTGACAGATCCATGCGGGATAACTGAGACAAGATTCCACCAGTCAGCGTTTCAATATTTACATGTCGAAAATCCCTTCTATGTTTTGCTGTTCCACGCGGCTGCTGCTCCACGCGGCTGCTGTTCCACGCGGCGGCTGTTCCACGCGGCTGCTGCTCCTGATGTGTCACGGACTGAGAATGTCAGTGACTTGTCGTCAGAAATTTCATTGCTGAAAGAAAAAACTTTGCTGATCGTTGAGAGAGATGCCCGACAGATGGCCAGATGTCAAAGAGAAAGTGATTATTGGAACCTCCAAGGCAATGCATGGTGGAGGTGCTTGCCACAGCGCCGATGGGCAGTACACTGCATGGTGGAGGTGCTTGCCACAGTGCCGATGGGCACTACACTGCATGGTGGAGGTGCTTGCCACAGTGCCGATGGGCACTACATTGCATGGTTGAGGTGCTTGCCACAGCGCCGATGGGCAGTACACTGCATAGTGGAGGTGCTTGCCACAGTGCCGATGGGCAGTACACTGCATGGTGGAGGTGCTTGCCACAGCGCCGATGGGCACTACACTGCATGGTGGAGGTGCTTGCCACAGCGCCGATGGGCAGTACACTGCATGGTGGAGGTGCTTGCCACAGCGCCGATGGGCACTACACTGCATGGTGGAGGTGCTTGCCACAGCGCCGATGGGCTGTACACTGCATGGTGGAGGTGCTTGCCACAGCGCCGATGGGCACTACACTGCATGGTGGAGGTGCTTGCCACAGCGCCGATGGGCACTACACTGCATGGTGGAGGTGCTTGCCACAGCGCCGATGGGCACTACACTGCATGGTGGAGGTGCTTGCCACAGCGCCGATGGGCACTACACTGCATGGTGGAGGTGTTTGCCACAGCGCCGATGGGCACTACACTGCATGGTGGAGGTGCTTGCCACAGCGCCGATGGGCAGTACACTGCATGGTGGAGGTGCTTGCCACAGCGCCGATGGGCACTACACTGCATGGTGGAGGTGCTTGCCACAGCGCCGATTGGCACTACACTGCATGGTGGAGGTGCTTGCCACAGCGCCGATGGGCTGTACACTGCATGGTGGAGGTGCTTGCCACAGCGCCGATGGGCACTACACTGCATGGTGGAGGTGCTTGCCACAGCGCCGATGGGCACTACACTGCATGGTGGAGGTGCTTGCCACAGCGCCGATGGGCTGTACAATGCATGGTGGAGGTGCTTGCCACAGCGCCGATGGGCACTACACTGCATGGTGGAGGTGCTTGCCACAGCGCCGATGGGCACTACACTGCATGGTGGAGGTGCTTGCCACAGCGCCGATGGGCACTACACTGCATGGTGGAGGTGCTTGCCACAGCGCCGATGGGCACTACACTGCATGGTGGAGGTGCTTGCCACAGCGCCGATGGGCTGTACAATGCATGGTGGAGGTGCTTGCCACAGCGTTGATGGGCACTACACTGCATGGTGGAGGTGCTTGCCACAGCGCCGATGGGCACTACACTGCATGGTGGAGGTGCTTGCCACAGCGCCGATGGGCACTACACTGCATGGTGGAGGTGCTTGCCACAGCGCCGATGGGCACTACACTGCATGGTGGAGGTGCTTGCCACAGCGTCGATGGGCACTACACTGCATGGTGGAGGTGCTTGCCACAGCGCCGATGGGCACTACACTGCATGGTGGAGGTGCTTGCCACAGCGCAGTATACTCGTGATGAAAAATACCACTTGTTATCAAGAGTTGTTGCTACGATGAAGGAGGTATATTTTACCCAAGTTGTGATGGGTGGAAGACAATGTATGTCACGGTCATCCGGGATCAATCAGTTGCCGACCAACATGAAAAAATGTCATCGATGACCACCATTGCTATATAAGAAATAAATAAAATCCAATTCTGCGATACCGAGCGTACATTTGTTTGAAACATCTCCAGAAAGATTAGATAAAATAGAATCCGCACAAACAATGCTCCGTTGAAAAGGAAATGTTCTCTTCCCTGCTTCCATTTATGATGATAACATATAAGTGATTTCCCTTGAAATAGCAAGTAATGACTCAATCCAGGTCGGAATTCGATAGCTTTCCATTTGCACGTCCACTGATGCCACAAACGTATGACAAGGTCATTGTGAGTTACGGACGTGGCTGGCCCGACACAACCGGGTCATGAATCCCGAGATATATCTGAAAGAAAACTAAACTCCTGTGTTAATTAAATGTTGCAGTTAAGTTAAAACTCGTCGATTAAGCTGACCTGTCGTGAATTGTGTTCGTTGATGCTAAAATGTGTTATCCACAAAGTTCGGTGTGACTCTGGCCTAGATACGGGTATCGATTTATGTTTTTCTTCTCCTTCCATGGGAACCTTTACACGAACACACACATGGCGATATTTACACGAGCACACACACACGGCGACCTTTACACGAACACACACACACGACGACCTTTACACGAACACACACACACACGACGACCTTTACACGAACACACACACACACGACGACCTTTACACGAACACATACACACGACGACCCTTACACGAGCACACACACACGACGACCTTTACACGAACACACACATGGCGATATTTACACGAGCACACACACACGGCGACCTTTACACGAACACACACATGGCGATATTTACACGAACACACACATGACAACTTTTACATGAACACACACATGACTACCTTTACATGAACACACACACACACACACATGGCGATATTTACACACACACACACACACACACACACACACACACACACACACACACACACACACACACACACACACACACACACACACACACACACACACACACACACACACACACACACAAACACACACACACACACACACACACACACACACACATGGCGACTTCTACACGAACACACAAATGGCGACTTTTACATCAACACAAACATGGATATCTTTACATGAACACGCACATGCTTTACCTTTACACACACATGACGGCTTTTATATGAATACGCATATTGCGACCTCTGCAGGATTACAAACACTTCGATCTTTGCATGACCACACATATGTCAACCTTTCCATATACACATACATGCCGACCTTTGCATGGATACACATATGACGACTATTAAATTAACACACACACACACACACACACACACACACACACACACACACACACACACACACACACACACACACACACACACACACACACACACACACACACACACACACACACACACACACACACACACACACACACACACACACACACACACACACACACACACACACACACACACACACACATACACGTTTATGGTGCCAACCGAGGACACCGGAGTAGATCCCGCCAACCGGGGACTTCGTTAATAACAGACCGACGTAGTTATAGGGTTATCATATGTAAGCACTCATGTTAGTGATTTGCAAAACAGTGTAATTTTTTAATAAATCATGATTTTGAATCACCGGACTCTGTACATTCAGAACGAGGACGCACACCATACACACAATCTGTGTTGGTTACTATCCATATGCGGACTTGTGTATATATATATATATATATATAGGTTGATGCACGGCACACCGTTCACAAAATATGTTATGCAGGAATTAGTTGTATTGGACAGTGTATTTATAATTGCGCCAATTGTTGGAATATTCAGTCCAGTAGCTTTATCGGGGAAATGATCATGACGTTGCTTAAATTAGATCGATAACAGGGTTTGAGCCATGCAGGACGCGATTTCGCGATACACTTGCGTTTACTTTTGTCGCGTAACACTAAAGACTGAGCAACACCTGTGTCCCGTGTTTTTCTTCAATGCCGTAACAGTGGAGTGGTCCTGATACTGCCGAGACAAGTTTAGAAATCATGTATAGCGCCGTTTTTTTTCGTATGCGAGTATTTATAATGCGACGCCTACTTGATATTGCGTCATCATCTTATGAATAAAGTCTGACACGCGACTGACGTTACGTTCAGTAGTTGTCGGTATGCAAATATGAACTCGGGGAGAGGGGATACTTAATTTCAATTCCACAATGCATAATTTCAGAGACACTCCCTATAATAAGATGGCGTCAATCAGACGCAGTTTAGACTCGGAAGTTCGTTGGTAGTGCACTGTAATCTTGAGTAGAAATAACAAACTGGTAACGTTTTGGCTTTATGATGTGAACCAGCGGTTCCCAACCTGGAGTACGCGTAGCCCCGGATAAGCGAGAGTTTTTCCGGGGGAACGCAGAGAGTTGGCTGAAAGGTCAAGTAGGGCCTACAATAATTTGGCCACGTTTTGTGGACCATGATTAATGGTATGTATTAAAATCAATATGTGCCAACCAGTTAGTTGCTATGGCTACGAAATGTAGGCGTAAAGACGTAAAGGCTGTGTAGTTTAGCATTTGTGCAAACCAGCAGCAATCAAGAAGTATGGGTATTCCCAATTTATATGAACCTTTGTATGAACCTGTCATACATATTGCTAGTTGAAAGATATATATTGTACAGGATCACATTGTGTAAATACAATTGAATGTACAGGCTGTCAACATTTGCGTGATTGCTCACGATGAATAATTTCTGTTTTTGCCTTATATTTAAGAAGTTATTCTAACCTAAGAGGAAGACATACTACTCTTTAGTATAAATACAAATAAATAAATACAAATGTGACAGGTCTGTTTTAATCGCCGGACGAGAGAGTGGAATGTGATCTCGAACTGTCGTCGGTCAGGCACGTGAGTATAATAAGCGCTTTGCCGGAACGCGCACGCATATCAGATTACAAATGCATCGGTCAGATGCAACTGAGTTACTCCATGGGGGTTGGTGTAACACTTAGGAGGGCGTTAGGCGTGCCATTAAATGCGTAATTTGCTAAGACAATCTTCTTATCGTAAGGATCACAGGAAGTATAAAGAAACATTCTTAGCCGCAATTTAAAACAAAATTGTCACATGTATGTTAAAATTGGTTAACTGAATATGACACAGTTGAGTTATATACTTGCCTTTGTTAACCGTATTAATGCACATGTTTAGTGTCAATGTCACTGGCAGCATTGTAACATACATTGTCATTGTAGGAGAATATGTTGATAGCAAAATATACCATCGAACGAGAGTAATACTTCAAGAGATTCGAAATTAAATTCATTGATTATCACATAGGTAATCATATAACCTAAATAGAAAAACCTCAAGTTAAACACCGCCCAAATTCAAATAAGATACCCCTACCCACATGTTACTCAACAGCCTTATTGCACGACCAGGCGTCAACCAAAACCAAACCCTACCCCTTACATTCTTCCCAAATTGCTAAACAAGCAATTTGCTTAGGTATATAAAGATTCAGCATGGAGAAGAGGAAATGGGTATTTCACTCATATGGAAAAAGAAACTATTTCCAATTGTGTTGGTGTCTAATTTGGAGAAACTTATTGCTATGCTTTCGCGGACATCTAGTAGTGTGTTTGGTGTATTAATATATCTACATATCTATCAAGGTGTGTCCCATCTTATATACTATGCAGAATCTTCTGACTGTTCTTGTTAGCGGGGTTTTCCCATCCGATGTCTGTAAGGAGTAACTAACTATTACTAATTAACTTATTATTTTGTGTAATTGCATGCATGCAACCATTTGTAAAAGCAAAAGTAGCAGGAAATATGTGACAACGCCGCGCGGTGGAGGGTTCGGGAGGTGGGTTTCCCCTCCAACATGCGGATTTGGTGTGTTCTGTTGCCCTAAGACTCTAGACGTCTTAAAAAGAGCAAACACGCAGCTTCTGTCTTCGGTCTTTATTTATTTTCCACGTAACTGCAGCCTGGAGTATCATAGCAATGTGGCATGCATCCCAACCTTTTGAACATTGCATCCGGGAGATTTCACCAACGGGCATCACGTTTCGTAAGAAAAACTTCATGATTTTACAAAACAAGAACGTAAATTTTATTTTATATAATATCGGGCAATATAATACATGGCATATCTTAGTCTTAGTCACGGAAAGTTGAGACCCTTGCCTCCCTCTTCTCAGAGGAAAGTTGAAGGTTGAGACCCTTGACTCCCTCCGCTTAGAGGGAAGTGGGAGGTTGAGACCCTTGCCTCCTTCCCCTCAGAGGAGAGTGGGATGTTGATACCCTTACCTCCCTCACTCAGAGGAGAGTGGCAGGTTGAGACCCTTGTCTCCCTCCCCTCAGAGGAGAGTGGTAGGTTGAGACCCTTGCCTCCCTCCCTCAGAGAAGAGTGGGAGGTTGAGACCCTTGCCTCCCTCCCCTCAGAGGAGAGTGGGAGGTTGATACCCTTGCCTCCCTCCACTCAGATGAGACTGGCAGGCTGAGACCCTTGCCTCCCTCCCCTCAGATGAAAGTGGGATGTTGAGACTCTTGCCTCCATCCACTCAGGATAAGTGGAAGATCGAGACCCTTGCCTCCCTCCTCTCAGAGGAGAATGGGAGGTTGAGACCCTTGCCTCCTTCCCTTCAGAGGAAAGAGGAAGGTTGAGACCCTTGCCTCCCTCCCCTCAGAGGAAAGTTGAAGGTTGAGATCCTTGCCTCCTTCCCTTCAGAGGAAAGAGGAAGGTTGAGACCATTGCTTCCCTCCCATCAGAGGAAAGTTGAAGGTTGAGATCCTTGCCTCCTTCCCTTCAGAGGAAAGAGGAAGGTTGAGACCCTTGCCTCCCTCCCCTCAGAGGAAAGTTGAAGGTTGAGATCCTTGCCTCCTTCCCTTCAGAGGAAAGAGGAAGGTTGAGACCCTTGCTTCCCTCCCATCAGAGGAAAGTTGAAGGTTGAGATCCTTGCCTCCTTCCCTTCAGAGGAAAGAGGAAGGTTGAGACCCTTGCCTCCTTCCCCTCAGAGAGTAAACTTAGTACTATTGTACATTTAAATACTCCCATCAGCATCAAATCCCTAGAATCTATCAACTAGCCTGGTTAATTTTATTGTACCTTCCAGTTACCAGCCGATGGTATTCAGCGTACATTGCACACCAGGGATGCCATTAGCAGCCAGATAAGATCTGACAACACTTGATTATCGCTTTAATTGACTGCATTTCACGTAGTTCACAGTTCTTGCTCCGTCGTAAATGTGTCATGGCAGTACCAGAGTCGCTCCTGATAAAAAATATGGGATATGGGTTATAAATTCACACATTTTGTGTTAATTCGTCGTACACTGAATTTCCTTGTTACTTGATTTTTCGAATAAACAATACTTGACTCCCGATCCAGAAAGATGCAGTGCAGATGCAACTGCATCGGTCAGATCCAAAAGGCATCGGTCATATGCAACTGCATCGTGACGTGTCGCTTTGTGTATAATTATTAGATAGAAAATTACGAGACGTGAGTGTTGCGCATTCTTCCTTGTCGTGCAACACT
The DNA here is from genome assembly GCA_963662155.1 of Lamellibrachia columna. Taxonomy (NCBI): domain Eukaryota; kingdom Metazoa; phylum Annelida; class Polychaeta; order Sabellida; family Siboglinidae; genus Lamellibrachia; species Lamellibrachia columna. The sequence goes on from OY759263.1 coordinate 1,865,214, forward strand.
GAAATGGTGATGCTGCTGAACAACGGTTCGGACCAGAATTTTTTTATAAATTCATACATTGAATTTCCTTATATGTTGCTTGTCTTATCAAATAAACTAATCAGATAAAACTGCAGTTCAGATGCAAATCCATCGGCCAAATCTAAAAGGAATCGGTCAGATACAACTGCTTCGGGACGTGCGTCAAAGCGAATGTTTGAAGACAGATTTTGCCGACTCGAGAGTCACATATACCTACACAGTTAAAAAAACCAGGCTCTGAACGGCTAACCGTGGTCTACATCAAATAGGCTGTAGGATCTCGGCTAGCAGGCCTGTATTCTGGCCAATGTCCTCGGTTGACACATTTTACGTTTGCGTATATATGAAAGCACAGTGTAATAAGAAATATTGAATCTGTCTGAGGCATAAATTTTGCACTGTGCTGCACCGTTGAAGATGTTAATTTGTAACGAAATAATAAATAATGTATTACACAAATGATACGTATATAATATAACTTTCAGTACATTAGTATTGTTTTATTAATGGCAAACTTACATTGATACTGAGAACATGCCAAAAGCTTCGAGTATAAATGAATCACCTTGTGGGATTTCATGTTAAATAATGCCTCTCTCCGAATTCATATCTGCATACCGACGCCAGCCGAAAATTACGTCGGTGACATAAATATATTATTTTGTAGAAGATGTTTGCTGACACTTCATTCATAAGACAAATACGTAATACCAAAAAGCGTCGAATAACGGCGCTGTATCCAAGATTCGTAAATGTGTCATGGCAGTATCAGAATCGCTCCTGATAAAATTACCGGACGTGGGTTATAAATTCACACATTTTGTATCAATTCGTAGTACACTGACTTTCCTTATATGTTTCTTGTCTTGTCGAATAAACTATTCAGATACAACTGCAGTTCAGATACAACTGCAGTTCACATACAACTGCAGTTCAGAAGCACCTGCATCGGTCAGATCTAAAGGAATCGGTCAGATGCAACTGCATTGTGACGCGCGTCAAAGCAAGTGTTTGAAGAGAGATTTTGCCGACTAGAGAGTCATATATGCCTATAAAGTTCACACAAAACCAGGCTCAGAACGGCTAACCATGGTCTACATTAAATAGGTCGTACGACCTCGGTTAACCGGTGTGTATTCTGGCCAATGTCCTCGGTTGACACGTTTTACGTTTTGCGTATGTATGAAAGCACAGTGTAATAAGAAATATTGAATCTGTCAGATGTGAGGCATATATTTTGCCCTGTGGTGCACTGTTGAAGATGTTAGTTTGTAATGAATTAATAAATAACGTATTAAACGTTCATTAAACAAATGATACGCACATATTGGAATTTCAGTACACAATGTATACATACATTTAAATTGTTATGTTAATAAAAAAAAATGCATTGATACTGAGAACAAGCCAAAAGCTTCGAGTCTAAACAATGCGTAGCGAACGCCATCGTTGTATTTGGCATGTCAATGAAGCACCTCGTGGGATTTCATGTTAAGTATTGCCTGTCTCTGAATTCATATTTGCATACCTATGCCAGCCGAAAATTACTTCCGTGAGGTGAATATGGTATTTTGTGGAATATCTTTGCTGACACTTCATTCACAAGACGAATACGTAATACCAAAAAACGTCGCTATCCAAGATGCGTAAATATGTCATGGCAGTATCAGAGTCGCTCCTGATAAAAATGATAGGACTTATGTTATAAATTCACACATTTTGTATTAATACGTAGTACACTGAATGTCCTTATATGTTACTTTTCTTGTCGAATTAGTTATTCAGATACAACTGCAGTGCAGATGCAACTATATCGGTCAGATCTAAAAGGAATCGGTCAGGTGCAACTGCATCGAGACTTGCGTCAAAGCGAGTGTTTGAAGAGAGATTTTGCCGAATCGAGAGTCAAATATACCTACACAATTCACACAAAACCAGGCTCGGAACGGCTAACCGTGGTCTATATCAAATAGGCGGTAGGACCTCGGTTAGCAGGTGTGTATTCTGGCCAATGTCCTCGGTTGACACCTTTTACGTTTTGCGTATACATGAAAGCACAGTGTAACAAGAAATATTGAATCGGTCAGATCTGAGGCATATATTTTGCCATTTGCTGCACCGTTGAAGATGTTAATTTGTAATTCATTAATAAATAATTTATTAAAATTTCGTCAAACAAATGATGCGTACATATTGAACTTTAAGTACACAATTTATATATTGATAAATATTGTTATGTTAATGGAAAAAGTACATTGATATTAAGAACATGCCAACAGCTTCGAGTCCAAACAATGCGTAGCGGATGCCATCTTAATATTGGGCATGTCAATGAAGTATCTTATCGGATTTCATGTTGAGTATTGCCTCTCTCCGAATTCATATTTGCATACCGACGTCAGCCGAATATTACGTCGGTGACGTGAATATAGTATTTTGTGGAAGATCTTTGCTGACACTTCTTTAAAAAAACGGATGCGCAATACCAAAAAGCTCTATCCAATATTCGTAAATGTGCCATGGCAGTATCAGAGACGCGCCTGATAAAAATTGCGGGACGTGAGTTATAAATTCATACATTTTGTATTAATTCGTAGTACTCTGAATTTCTTTATAATGTTACTTGTCTTGTCGAATAAATTATTCAGATCTAAAAGAAATCGGGCAGATGCAACTGCTTCGTGACGTGCGTCAAAGCGATTGTTTGAAGAGAGATTTTGCCGAATCGAGAGTCATATATACCTACACAATTCACACAAAACCAGGCTCTGAACGGCCAACCGTGGTTTACATCAAATAGGCGATAGGTTAGAAGGTGTGTATTCTGGCCAATGTCCTCGGTTGACACCTTTTACGTTTTGCGTATATACGAATGCACAGTGTAGTAAGAAATATTGAATCGGTCAGATCTGAAGCATATATTTTTTTGCTCAGTGTTGTTGAAGATTTTTATTTGTAGTGAATTAATAAATAATGTATTAAACGTTCGTTAAACAAATGATGCGTACATATTGAACTTTCAATACATTAATAAACAGTGTTATTTTAATGGAAAAATACATAGATAGTGAGAACAACGAGTCTAAACAATGCCATCTTAATATCGGGCACGTCAATGAAGTATCTTGTGGGATTTCATGTTAAGTACTGTCTCTGTCCGAATTCATATTTACATACCGACGCTAGCCGAATATTATGTCGGTGAAGTGAATATAGTATTTTGTGGAAGATCGTAAGTACGTAATACCAAATAGCGTCGAATAACTATCTGATATAGCGTTATCTGATATTCGTAAATTTGTCATGGCAGTATAAAAAAACATTTACGGGACGTGGGTGTCGCGCAGACAGTGAAATGACGACGTTGCCCAGCAACGGTTTGGACCAGAATATTCACCGTAGAACCGAGGACGCGCGTCAAATCGAGTGTGTGAAGACATATTTCAACGACTCGAGAGTTATACACACAGTTCACACAAAAACAGGCTCTGAACGGCTAACCGAGGTCTACATCAAATTCACACAGGAAACCACTAGTAGGCGTTTAAAAACGTGCCTGGACTAGGATTGAATACTATTTCCAACCGAGGACGTCCTCGGTTGGCGGTAGGACCTCGGTTAGAAGGTGTGTATTCTGGCCAATGTCCTCGGTTGACACCTTACACATACGCACACACACACACACACACACACACACACACACACACACACACACACACACACACACACACACACACACACACACACACACACACACACACACACACACACACACACACACACACACACACATGGCGACCTTTATATAAACACACATGGCGACCTTTACATGAACACACATGGCGACCTTTACATGAACGCACATGGCGACCTTTACATGAACACACACATGACGACCTTTACACGAACACACATTACAACCTTTACATGATCGCGAGTCGGTGTTGTCCGTGAAGTGTGAGAGCACAGAGTCAGTGGCTCACTAGTAGGCCCCTACAAAAGGCACCTACGTCTGTCTAATGATCCTATTTCGCTGGACGTCGACGTACACAGTGTCCGAATGTGTCTTAAAATAACAATAACAACAACACTATAAAACTACAAGAAGTGGCAGTCAACAACAGTAACTACATGAGTTATCCCCAGACTATCGCCTTCCCAGATGGAGTTTACTACTTACTTACTGCATTGCACCCCATCATTCTAGCTGAGGCGGCTGCCCGACTAATGAAGTGTCCGTTGACACATGCCCGTCGACATATATGTTATAGTGTAACACAGCAGATGTGCTGCTGGGGTAAATTTAGGGTTTCTGTGCACCTTAACATTCCGATACGCTATGTATCATTCCGATACGCTATGTATCATTCCGATACGCTATGTATCATGCAATGCGGACTCACAAGTTCAAAATGCTCTCACAGAGTGAGTTTTCGGAATTAGTCTACCCAGGACAAATCAGGTTCATTAATGTTCACGTATGTAGAGAGTTAATGCAGACAGGCTTCATTGGCGAAGTTGCCTCGATGCACCTAACAACTGTATAGCCAATCCAGCAACACAGAATTCAGACACTGCGGGGGCCTCTTGCTCAAACAATTAGCAGCGATCTGCAAGACGAGAAAACGTATTGTGTTTGAACGAACACTCTGGTCACAGCAAGCCAAGATAGTCAGGTTTCAGTAATTCGGCGTACACTTGATCTACATCACGGATGTTGGCCAACGTGCTTTCTCGGCCAAGGCGGATTTAACAAGATTTAACAAGATTGCCATCCCAAACAACAAAGTTCCAGATGGCAAGTGGACAAGGAAGCCATTGGCTTATCGAGAGTCCAACAATTTTATCATCTATGTGTTGCCCGCTCTTATCATATATCTGTCAATTCTATTTTTAAATATATTCACACTACTAGCATTAACACAATCATTTGGCAGTTTGTTCCATTAATTTATCACCCTCTGTAAGAAAGAATACTTTCTGAGGTCCAATCTACACTGTTCCTTAACTAATGCTGCTTTGTGTCCTCTGGTTCTACTGCCTTCTTAACGTTTGAAGAATATATTCCTATAAACATCCTCATAACCGTTCACTGTTTTAAACACTTCTATTTGGTCTCCTCTCGGTCTCCTGATCTCTAGTGTTGTCAAACCACATTGTAATAAGCGACTTTCGTAACTAAGGTTCAATTCCGGAATCATCTTAGTTGCTCTTCTTTTTTTCTTTCTAGCTTGTCTATGTCCTTCTTACGATACAGCCTCCATGCTTGTATACAATATTCCTAAAGTGGTCTAACTGTTGCTTTGTACAGGTGTACAATTAGCTGTTTCTCCTTATATGTGATAGCTCTCCTAATTAGCCCTAGAATTTGATTTCCTTTCGAACCAGCAATACCACATTGCTCTGAAACTTTCATGTCAGCACTAAATGTTACATCTAAGTCCCTTTCTTGTGTGGTTCTACAGCATCCCCATTTTATATTCTTCGTCCATGTTTCCATGTCCTATGTGTATGCATTTACACTTCCCAAAATTTAATAACATTTGCCATTTTTCTGACCATTTAACTAATTTATCTAGATCATCCTGTAAACTTTGTTTATCTGTATCATTAGTAACATTTCTGAATACTTTTATGTCATCTGCAAATTTCAATACTTTGCTAGATATGGTATCTTCCAAATCATTTATATATATATATTACAAACAGCATAGGGCCTAATATTGATCCCTGTGGTACCCCATTCAGAACAGATTTCCAGTTTGAAATCTCACCATCTACTATTACTCTCTGTCTTCTGTGTGTAAACCACTTTTCTATCCAGTTGACTACACCATTGTCTATACCATGGGCTTTTAGTTTAAGTAAAAATCTTTGATGTGGCACTTTATCGAAAGCTTTCTGAAAATCTAAATGTACAACATCCACTGGTGACCCGTCATCTACTCACTTTGTAATTTCTTCCAAAAAACATAAGAGATTGGTTAGACATGACCATGCTTTTAGGAACCCATGTTGAGATGTATTTATTAATTTATGTTTTACAAGGAATTCCACCATGTGGTCTCTAATTAATGTTTCGAGTAATTTACCTACAACTGATGTTAAATTCACTGGTCTGTAATTTTCTGGTTTGTTCCTCGATCCTTTCTTAAATAGCGGTGTAATGTTTGCTTCTTTCCATTCTGAAGGAAATATTCCTTCTTCTAGTGAAAAGTTAAACACTTTTGCTAGTGGTGTACTAATTTGCTCAACAATTTCCTTAAGCAGTTTTGGTGGTATCCCATCAACTCCAGGTGATTTATTATCTTTCATCTTCTTAATTTTTTTTGCTATCATTTCAGGAGTTACAAATAATTTCCCCAAATGTTCTGATTTAGTGCCCTCAAATTTAGTCAATGGAACTGGAAGTGAGCTGACATCTTCTGTGGTAAAAACTGAGCTGAAATACTCATTCAGGATCTCTGCCATTTGAAACCCGTCTGACATTTTTTTTCACTTGTTTTCTAGTGGTTCGGCCTTATCTCGAACTTTCTGTTTACTCCTTACATAAGCATAGAAACTCTTGCTGTCATTTTTTATATTACCTGCCAATTTTTTTTCAAAGGTTCTTTTAGATTTTCTAATTTCAGTTGTAGCTAGGTTAAGTGCCTTTTTGTAGTTTGTGTAGTCTTCTACATTTCCAGTGTGTTTATATACCCTCCACTGCATCTGTTTGTGAGCAATTTTTCTAATAGCCTCTTTTGACAGGTGTTTCTTGCTGGACCCTTTCCCTTGTTTCCTTAATGGAAAAATCTCAATAATGTTTGTTGACGTTCCTTCTCCTTTGTTTTTTATATGTATTCCCTGGTTTTACTTCTATATATTAAAATGGATTTGGTTATGGTCACTTGAACCCAAAGGTTCGTGTACTTTAACATTGTCAACTAATTCATTTTGAGGAGACAAAAGTAAATCTAACACATTCCCACCTCTGGTTGGTTCCAAGGCGTGTTGAGTAAGGAAACAATCCTGTGTTAGAAGTAGAAACTTATGGTCGTCACCTCCAGCACTCTCTAATGATTCCCATTGTATATAGCCATGGTTAAAATCACCCATTATAACACATTCTCCCTTGCTCACCTCCCTTATCGCTTTTTGTAATTTTACATCTTCCTCTTGTCCTATGTTGGGACTACGATAAACTACTCCTATTGTTAATGTTGAGTTCCTGGTAACTATGTTAACTATCTTTCTTCTTCTGATCCACAGTCTTCCCCTTTTTTCTGCTCTTGTTATCCTCGACCATCCTGCCACCTGACAATCCCTCTTCACTCACTCGGTTATCTTCCTTTTGTTGCACATTCTTCCTTTTTCCATCTTTCTTCTTCTTACCAGCTTTCTCCCTCACATTGCCACTGCTCTCCTTGTTCTCACCACCTCTGTTCTCCTAATTTTCACCACCTCTGCTCTCCTCGTTTTCACCACCTCTGCTCTCATCATTCTCACCACCTCTGCTCTCTTCTTTCTCATCCTGTCCTGTCATCATCAAAATCATACGCCTTAACGCATTTACCTGCTCATGCAGATATTTCACGGTCATACACCCCCTACACACGAAATGAAAATCATCCGCCTGCACCTCTGCCCACGAATTTGCACACCCGGACTTTGCAAAGTCTATCCAGCTGTCGCAGCTAGAGCAAGACAAATTACGCTTCGCCTTTACTTGGCGTTTGCACGGCGGTATGTTAGAAATTCAAATTATATTTGTTTATAATCCGTTTATAATCAATTTATACTAGGTCATCTTCACAAAGACTGTTTTTGTGTTGTAATACACACTTTATGCTATTTTACTTATATCTTAATTAAATTTACAACTACTGCCTTGCAACTTACTTTCTATGTAACAGCTGACTATAACAAAACGTAATATCGCTCGCGCTAACGAAATTTCAGTGACCGTCTTTAAATTCCACTGAATTACTACCTACGGATAACTTTTAACAATAAATGTTGCTAAAACAAAATATTCAGGTTCTCAATCTTTAATATGTACTAAATTATTTACAATAATGTTATGTATCGTATTATGTACCCAATCAACTGACCATAACAAACCTTAATTATCGCTCGCGCTACCGAGTCTTCGGAGATCTACGATATAAACTACCCTAAATTACTCCTACAGCTAAATTTTAACAGCAACTAGTACCTAAACAAGGACTCTTGTAAGTTTATGTTTAATATACACGTAATAATAATACTTATCTAATCAATATTCCACGCTTTAGACAAATCTCCAATCCACCCAATTCAATTCCGTGTTCTCCTCAAGATTTCCCAAAATGCATGCTATGATTAAATTGTATATTATATCAATTAATAACTAATGGGGCAAACAGTAATGTAATTACTCCAATCACTCCACAGGAAATGCAAATGTTACTTCCGTTTATGATTTCGTTTGCAGCCGAAAACATTTAGTTGTTCTTGATATACATAGAAGAAGAGTGGTAATTTTAATTGATGTGGCCTCCGGCGGTTTTGAGCTGACAGAAATTTCCATTGTTATCATGCTAAACACACTTGCAATAAGTGCAAGTTCACTAAACCATCGGGCATTGTACGTGCCATTGCAGGTTAGTGCACAGACAAGTTCACTAAACCATCGGGCATTGTACGTGCCATTGCATGTTAGTGCACAGACAAGTTCACTAGCCGCGTGGACAGTGAACGTGCCATTGCGTGTTAGTGCACAGACATGTTCACTGGCCGCATTTGACAACATGCTGATTTAGGTTTAAAATGACCACAAACGGAACACAACAAAATGGAGACCTAACCCCCGGGTTCCCTCGTCAGCCGTGTTCAACTGTGACTGCACAACAACACGTTGTACAGTGACTGACGAGGCTAATGAGTGGGTGATGACAACAACACGTTGTACAGTGACTGACGAGGCCAATGAGTGGTGATGACAACAACACGTTGTACAGTGACTGACGAGGCTAATGAGTGGTGATGACAACAACACGTTGTACAGTGACTGACGAGGCCAATGAGTGGTGATGACAACAACACGTTGTACAGTGACTGACGAGGCCAATGAGTGGTGATGACAACAACACGTTGTACAGTGACTGACGAGGCTAATGAATGGTGATGACAACAACACGTTGTACAGTGACTGACGAGGCCAATGAGTGGTGATGACAACAACACGTTGTACAGTGACTGACGAGGCTAATGAGTGGGTGATGACAACAACACGTTGTACAGTGACTGACGAGGCTAATGAGTGGTGATGACAACAACACGTTGTACAGTGACTGACGAGGCCAATGAGTGGGTGATGACAACAACACGTTGTACAATGACTGACGAGGCTAATGAGTGGGTGATGACAACAACACGTTGTACAGTGACTGACGAGGCCAATGAGTGGGTGATGACAACAACACGTTGTACAGTGACTGACGAGGCTAATGAGTGGTGATGACAACAACACGTTATACAGTGACTGACGAGGCCAATGAGTGGGTGATGACAACAACACGTTGTACAATGACTGACGAGGCTAATGAGTGGGTGATGACAACAACACGTTGTACAGTGACTAACGAGGCTAATGAGTGGTGATGACAACAACACGTTGTACAGTGACTGACGAGGCTAATGAGTGATGATGACAACAACACGTTGTACAGTGACTGACGAGGCCAATGAGTGGGCAATGACAACAACACGTTGTACAATGACTGAGGAGGCTAATGAGTGGGTGATGACAACAACACGTTGTACAGTGACTGACGAGGCTAATGAGTGGTGATGACAACAACACGTTGTACAGTGACTGACGAGGCTAATGAGTGGTGATGACAACAACACGTTGTACAGTGACTGACGATGCTAATGAGTGATGATGACAACAACACGTTGTACAGTGACTGACGAGGCCAATGAGTGGTGATGAAAACAACACGTTGTACAGTGACTGACGAGGCCAATGAGTGGTGATGACAACAACACGTTGTACAGTGACTGACGATGCTAATGAGTGATGATGACAACAACACGTTGTACAGTGACTGACGAGGCCAATGAGTGGTGATGACAACAACACGTTGTACAGTGACTGACGAGGCCAATGAGTGGTGATGACAACAACACGTTGTACAGTGACTGACGAGGCCAATGAGTGGTGATGACAACAACACGTTGTACAGTGACTGACGAGGCTAATGAGTGGGTGATGACAACAACACGTTGTACAGTGAATGACGAGGCCAATGAGTGATGATGACAACAACACGTTATACAGTGACTGACGAGGCCAATGAGTGGTGATGACAACAACACGTTGTACAGTGACTGACGATGCTAATGAGTGATGATGACAACAACACGTTGTACAGTGACTGACGAGGCCAATGAGTGGTGATGACAACAACACGTTGTACAGTGACTGACGAGGCCAATGAGTGGTGATGACAACAACACGTTGTACAGTGACTGACGAGGCCAATGAGTGGTGATGACAACAACACGTTGTACAGTGACTGACGAGGCTAATGAGTGGGTGATGACAACAACACGTTGTACAGTGAATGACGAGGCCAATGAGTGGGTGATGACAACAACACGTTGTACAGTGACTGACGAGGCCAATGAGTGGTGATGACAACAACACGTTGTACAGTGACTGACGAGGCCAATGAGTGGTGATGACAACAACACGTTGTACAGTGACTGACGAGGCTAATGAATGGTGATGACAACAACACGTTGTACAGTGACTGACGAGGCCAATGAGTGGTGATGACAACAACACGTTGTACAGTAACTGACTAGGCTAATGAGTGGTGATGACAACAACACGTTGTACAGTGACTGACGAGGCTAATGAGTGGTGATGACAACAACACGTTGTACAGTGACTGACGAGGCCAATGAGTGGTGATGACAACAACACGTTGTACAGTAACTGACTAGGCTAATGAGTGGTGATGACAACAACACGTTGTACAGTGACTGACGAGGCTAATGAGTGGTGATGACAACAACACGTTGTACCGTGACTGACGAGGCCAATGAGTGGTAATGACAACAACACGTTGTACAGTGAATGACGAGGCCAATGAGTGGTGATGACAACAACACGTTGTACAGTGACTGACGAGGCCAATGAGTGGTGATGACAACAACACGTTGTACAGTGACTGACGAGGCTAATGAGTGGTGATGACAACAACACGTTGTACAGTGACTGACGAGGCCAATGAGTGGTGATGACAACAACACGTTGTACAGTAACTGACTAGGCTAATGAGTGGTGATGACAACAACACGTTGTACAGTGACTGACGAGGCTAATGAGTGGTGATGACAACAACACGTTGTACCGTGACTGACGAGGCCAATGAGTGGTAATGACAACAACACGTTGTACAGTGAATGACGAGGCCAATGAGTGGTGATGACAACAACACGTTGTACAGTGACTGACGAGGCCAATGAGTGGTGATGACAACAACACGTTGTACAGTGACTGACGAGGCTAATGAGTGGTGATGACAACAACACGTTGTACAGTGACTGACGAGGCCAATGAGTGGTAATGACAACAACACGTTGTACAGTGAATGACGAGGCCAATGAGTGGTGATGACAACAACACGTTGTACAGTGACTGACGAGGCCAATGAGTGGTGATGACAACAACACGTTGTACAGTGACTGACGAGGCCAATGAGTGGTGATGACAACAACACGTTGTACAGTGACTGACGAGGCCAATGAGTGGTAATGACAACAACACGTTGTACAGTGACTGACGAGGCTAATGAGTGGTGATGACAACAACACGTTGTACAGCGACTGACGAGGCCAATGAGTGGTGATGACAACAACACGTTATAAAGTGACAGACGAGGCTAATGAGTGGTGATGACAACAACACGTTGTACAGTGACTGACGAGGCTAATGAGTTGGTGATGATAACAACACTTTGTACAGTGACTGACGAGGCCAATGAGTGGTGATGACAACAACACGTTGTACAGTGACTGACGAGGCTAATGAGTGATGATGACAACAACACGTTGTACAGTGACTGACGAGGCCAATGAGTGGTGATGACAACAACACGTTGTACAGTGACTGACGAGGCTAATGAGTGGGTGATGACAACAACACGTTGTACAGTGAATGACGAGGCCAATGAGTGGTGATGACAACAACACGTTGTACAGTGACTGACGAGGCCAATGAGTGGGTGATGACAATAACATGTTGTACAGTGACTGACGAGGCCAATGAGTGGGTGATGACAATAACATGTTGTACAGTGACTGACGAGGCTAATGAGTGGTGATGACAACACGTTGTACAGTGACTGACGAGGCCAATGAGTGGTGATGACAACAACACGTTGTACAGTGACTGACGAGGCTAATGAGTGGGTGATGACAACAACACGTTGTACAGTGAATGACGAGGCCAATGAGTGGTGATGACAACAACACGTTGTACAGTGACTGACGAGGCCAATGAGTGGGTGATGACAATAACATGTTGTACAGTGACTGACGAGGCCAATGAGTGGGTGATGACAATAACATGTTGTACAGTGACTGACGAGGCCAATGAGTGGTGATGACAACACGTTGTACAGTGACTGACGAGGCTAATGAGTGGGTGATGACCCGTATTACGGACGGTTCCGTGTTTCTGCATTTTTCTTCCTCGGTTTCCGGAAGGAATCACTGGAGCTTCGTTGAACACCATTAATGCGTGTGTGCGCCTTCCTGTTGTCGAAGGATAGAGTCGTCAACCGGACGCCAGTCCCCGACGTTGCCGAGTGTGTATCACGCCAAGAGCAATTGTACGAAGAATTGACGTCACTGTGTCCTGATATCGCGCCTTCATTAAAATCCTCAAAACTATGGATATTTGCTTACTAACAACATCGGGACATGTTGAAGGTAAACGCAAGATCATCCGTTAGCGCCTTTCGTTTACGGTGTCGTGCTAAAAGTTATCCGCCGTCAAATATTATCCGCTTCGTGTATCTGCGCATGCGCGTATCTCGAAACATGAACGTTGCTAGTATGTGCTCTTCTGCTGTACAGGTGTGATAGTCAGGTAAAGTTGCAGTGTGATAGTCAGGTAAAGTTGCAGTGTGATAGTCACGTACAGTTGCAGTGTGATAGTCAGGTACAGTTGCAGTGTGATAGTCACGTACAGTTGCAGTGTGATAGTCAGGTACAGTTGCAGTGTGATAGTCAGGTACAGTTGCAGTGTGATAGTCAGGTACAGTTGCAATGTGATAGTCAGGTACAGTTGCAGTGTGATAGTCACGTACAGTTGCAGTGTGATAGTCAGGTACAGTTGCAGTGTGATAGTCACGTACAGTTGCAGTGTGATAGTCAGGTACAGTTGCAGTGTGATAGTCAGGTACAGTTGCAGTGTGATAGTCAGGTACAGTTGCAATGTGATAGTCAGGTACAGTTGCAGTGTGATAGTCAGGTACAGTTGCAGTGTGATAGTCAGGTACAGTTGCAGTGTGATAGTCACGTACAGTTGCAGTGTGATAGTCAGGTACAGTTGCAGTGTGATAGTCAGGTACAGTTGCAGTGTGATAGTCAGGTACAGTTGCAGTGTGATAGTCACGTACAGTTGCAGTGTGATAGTCAGGTACAGTTGCAGTGTGATAGTCAGGTACAGTTGCAGTGTGATAGTCAGGTACAGTTGCAGTGTGATAGTCACGTACAGTTGCAGTGTGATAGTCAGGTACAGTTGCAGTGTGATAGTCAGGTACAGTTGCAGTGTGATAGTCAGGTACAGTTGCAGTGTGATAGTCACGTACAGTTGCAGTGTGATAGTCAGGTACAGTTGCAGTGTGATAGTCAGGTACAGTTGTGATAGTCAGGTACACACACACTCACACCACACACACACACACACACACACACACACACACACACACACACACACACACACACACACACACACGAACGCGCACGCGCTCGCGCACGCGCACGCGCACGCGCACTCGCACTCGCACACGCACACGCACACGCACACGCACACGCACAAACAAACACACACACACACACACACACACACACACACACACACACACACATTTCCCGTGGATGGCATTCTCTGTTATAATTTATTTTTAATATATACAGTTCCTATTATTGTAGCTATAGTATAGCTACAATAATATAGCTGCTATACTATGTTTATGTTATTAATAAATACCAAGCAGATAATATTTCACGACGGTAAAATTTTTGCACGACAACGGCACATCAAGACTTATATGTTTCGTCTCACGGCAGACCCGTTCATTCCAACACTAATGTAACTTCATATGAAAGCTGCAACCAATGCGCAAAAACTGTACATTTGCATAACGTCATCATTTGGATTCCATTATTGTCTATTGACAGTTACTGGGTTATACAGTCGAGTTAACTGAGGCTATCGGAACTGAATGAAATTGCCAACGTTTCAAACGCCAACTAGATCATTACAAAACTGATTATCTAAGTTGAGAGTCTTACACCGACCACTGTGCTTACATGATACGGAGTTGCCACCACGTGGAGACAGTCTCCTACATCGACAGCGTGCATGCAGTAAAGAAGATTATCGCTACGCTACGACGGAGGAACGTGTGTTCGTATCGACAAAGAAAACAGTGAGTCGTGTTGTCGAACGCACGGCCAGCGTCCTACACGTCATCACTAACTACCATCTATTATATGACATAGTTCGTGCTCTGTCTCTCTCTCTCTATGTCTCTATGTTCCATCGTATCTACGTCAGTTTCACATGGCTGACGTGTTGTACGCGTGGCAGCGGGTCGACGTGGATGGTTCGTACATATAATATTAAAAATTCCCCAGGGGGTTGGGACATTACGAAGTGTGGACGTTTGTCGTAGATTACGAAACACAGAGCAATAGTTACGCACGAAGCGCTACGCGTGTTTTCTACGATTGTTCAGAGTTACGTGATCCACGTCAAACGTCTACATCAATTCCTTCGTACGGTACAAATGTGTCGGGAAATCAGCAGTTTGGGGCCAAGTTGTCATTGCATTGGCACTGCTATACTAAAACATGACTGTGTGTGTAATGAACGAGTCATAACTTCTTGCAATGGCTGCCTTTTTTCCGTGCAACGCCAGGCAGCTAGGCTCATATAACATAAAAAAGATGCAGACATTAAAGGAATGAGGCGTTCGTCCTTGGCGCAGATTGCTGTTTATATGCTAGCATTTCTTCGAAAGACCATTTAGCTTGTCAGATAGTGTGCCCTGGTATCGATGTTCGTGTCACATGGGCTCGATGTGTTACTGAATCAAGGCGGCCGACAGCAGTTAACCGCGGCGACAGCTCAATAAAACTCGATTAAAATATCAAATGGTTAGTCCGCGCTGTTCCTAATCTATTAGGCATCGTCTTTGTGACTGACGCGAATAGTTTAGCTGTGCTCGTGAGCTGCGCCAAAGTCTCGTGAGATTTAACTAATATACAGGTGATTCGGCAATTTCGCCACCAAAAAAGTCCTCATACTGTTACACCACACCCACCTAAGATATGACACTTCATACTGTTACACCACTCCCAACAAAGATCTGACACTTCATACTGTTACACCACTCCCACCAAAGATCTGACACTTCATACAGTTACACCACTCCCACCAAATATCTGACACTTCATACTCTTACACCGCTCCCACCAAATATCTGACACTTCATATTCTGACACCAATCCCACCAAAGATCTGACACTGCATACTGTTACACCACTCCCACCAAAGATTTGACACTCCATACTGTTACACCACTCCCACCAAAGATTTGACACTCCATACTGTTAGACCACTCCCACCAAAGATTTGACACTCCATACTGTTACACCACTCCCACCTAAGATTTGACTCTTCGTACTGTTACACCACTCCCACCAAAGATTTGACACTCCATACTGTTAGACCACTCCCACCAAAGATTTGACACTCCATACTGTTAGACCACTCCTACCTAAGATCTGACTCTTCGTACTGTTACACCACTCCCACCAAAGATTTGACACTCCATACTGTTACGCCACTCCCACCAAAGATTTGACACTCCATACTGTTACACCACTCCCACCAAAGATTTGACACTCCATACTGTTACACCACTCCCACCAAAGATTTGACACTCCATACTGTTACACCACTCCCTCCAAAGATTTGACACTCCATACTGTTACACCACTCCCACCAAAGATGTGACACTCCATACTGTTAGACCACTCCCACCAAAGATTTGACACTCCATACTGTTACACCACTCCCACCAAAGATTTGACACTCCATACTGTTACACCACTCCCACCAAAGATTTGACACTCCATACTGTTACACCACTCCCTCCAAAGATTTGACATTCCATACTGTTAGACCATTCCTACCTAAGATCTGACTCTTCGTACTGTTACACCACTCCCACCAAAGATTTGACACTCCATACTGTTACACCACTCCCACCAAAGATTTGACACTCCATACTGTTAGACCACTCCCACCAAAGATTTGACACTCCATACTGTTACACCACTCCCACCAAAGATTTGACACTCCATACTGTTACACCACTCCCTCCAAAGATTTGACATTCCATACTGTTAGACCACTCCTACCTAAGATCTGACTCTTCGTACTGTTACACCACTCCCACCAAAGATTTGACACTCCATACTGTTACACCACTCCCACCAAAGATTTGACACTCCATACTGTTACACCACTCCCACCAAAGATTTGACACTCCATACTGTTACACCACTCCCTACAAAGATTTGACATTCCATACTGTTAGACCACTCCTACATAAGATCTGACTCTTCGTACTGTTACACCACTCCCACCAAAGATTTGACACTCCATACTGTTACACCACTCCCTCCAAAGATTTGACACTCCATACTGTTAGACCACTCCTACCTAAGATCTGACTCTTCGTACTGTTACACCACTCCCACCAAAGATTTGACACTCCATACTGTTAGACCACTTCTACCTAAGATCTGACTCTTCGTACTGTTACACCACTCCCACCAAAGATTTGACACCCCATACTGTTACACCACTCCCACCAAAGATTTGACACCCCATACTGTTACACCACTCCCACCAAAGATTTGACACTCCTTACTGTTACACCACTCCAACCAAATATTTGACACTCCATACTGTTAGACCACTCCTACCTAAGATCTGACTCTTCGTACTGTTACACCACTCCCAACAAAGATTTGACACTCCATACTGTTACACCACTCCCACCAAAGATTTGACACTCCATACTGTTACACCACTACCACCAAAGATTTGACACTCCATACTGTTAGACCACTCCTACCTAAGATCTGACTCTTCGTACTGTTACACCACTCCCACCAAAGATTTGACACTCCATACTGTTACACCACTCCCACCAAAGATTTGACACTCCATACTGTTAGACCACTCCTACCTAAGATCTGACTCTTCGTACTGTTACACCACTCCCACCAAAGATTTGACACTCCATACTGTTAGACCACTTCCACCAAAGATTTGACACTCCATACTGTTACACCACTCCCACCAAAGATTTGACACTCCATACTGTTAGACCACACCTACCTAAGATCTGACTCTTCGTACTGTTACACCACTCCCACCAAAGATTTGACACCCCATACTGTTACACCACTCCCACCAAAGATTTGACACTCCATACTGTTACACCACTCCCTCCAAAGATTTGACATTCCATACTGTTAGACCTCTCCTACCTAAGATCTGACTCTTCGTACTGTTACACCACTCCCACCAAAGATTTGACACTCCATACTGTTACACCACTCCCACCAAAGATTTGACACTCCATACTGTTAGACCACTCCTACCTAAGATCTGACTCTTCGTACTGTTACACCACTCCCACCAAAGATTTGACACTCCATACTGTTAGACCACTTCCACCAAAGATTTGACACTCCATACTGTTACACCACTCCCACCAAAGATTTGACACTCCATACTGTTAGACCACACCTACCTAAGATCTGACTCTTCGTACTGTTACACCACTCCCACCAAAGATTTGACACCCCATACTGTTACACCACTCCCACCAAAGATTTGACACTCCATACTGTTACACCACTCCCTCCAAAGATTTGACATTCCATACTGTTAGACCTCTCCTACCTAAGATCTGACTCTTCGTACTGTTACACCACTCCCACCAAAGATTTGACACTCCATACTGTTACACCACTCCCACCAAAGATTTGACACTCCATACTGTTACACCACTGCCACCAAAGATTTGACATTCCATACTGTTAGACCACTCCTACCTAAGATCTGACTCTTCGTACTGTTACACCACTCCCACCAAAGATTTGACACTCCATACTGTTACACCACTCCCACCAAAGATTTGACACTCCATACTGTTACACCACTCCCACCAAAGATTTGACATTCCATACTGTTACACCACTCCCACCAAAGATTTGACACTCCATACATTTACACCACTCCTACCAAAGATTTGACACTCCATACTGTTAGACCACTTCCACCAAAGATTTGACACTCCTTACTGCTACACCACTCCCACCAAAGATTTGACACTCCATACTGTTAGACCACTCCTACCTAAGATCTGATTCTTCGTACTATTACACCACTCCCACCAAAGATTTGACACTCCATACTGTTACACCACTCCCACCAAAGATTTGACACTCCATACTGTTACACCACTCCCACCAAAGATTTGACACTCCATACTGTTACACCACTCCCACCAAAGATTTGACACTCCATACTGCTACACCACTCCCACCAAAGATTTGACACTCCATACTGTTACACCACTCCCACCAAAGATTTGACACTCCATACTGTTACACCACTCCAACCAAAGATTTGACACTCCATACTGTTAGACCACTCCCACCAAAGATTTGACACTCCATACTGTTACACCACTCCCACCAAAGATTTGACACTCCATACTGTTAGACCACTCCCACCAAAGATTTGACACTCCATACTGTTACACCACTCCCACCAAAGATTTGACACTCCATACTGTTAAACCACTCCCACCAAAGATTTGACACTCCATACTGTTACACCACTCCCACCAAAGATTTGAAACTCCATACTGTTAGACAACTCCCACCAAAGATTTGACACTCCATACTGTTACACCACACCTACCTAAGATCTGACTCTTCGTACTGTTAAACCACTCCCACCAAAGATTTGACACTCCATACTGTTACACCTCTCCCACCAAAGATTTGACACTCCATACTGTTAGACCACTCCCACCAAAGATTTGACACTCCATACTGTTACACCACTCCCACCAAAGATTTGACACTCCATACTGTTAGACCACTCCCACCAAAGATTTGACACTCCATACTGTTACACCACTCCCACCAAATATTTGACACTCCATACTGTTAGACCACTCCTACATAAGATCTGACTCTTCGTACTGTTACACCACTCCCACCAAAGATTTGACACTCCATACTGTTACACCACTCCCACCAAAGATTTGACACTCCATACTGTTACACCACTCCCACCAAAGATTTGACACTCCATACTGTTCGACCACTCCTACCTAAGATCTGACTCTTCGTACTGTTACACCACTCCCACCAAAGATTTGACACTCCATACTGTTACACCACTCCCACCAAAGATTTGACACTCCATACTGTTACACCACTCCCACCAAAGATTTGACACTCCATACTGTTAGACCACTTCTACCTAAGATCTGACTCTTCGTACTGTTACACCACTCCCACCAAAGATTTGACACTCCATACTGTTATACCACTCCCACCAAAGATTTGACACTCCATACTGTTAGACCACTCCTACCTAAGATCTGACTCTTCGTACTGTTACACCACTCCCACCAAATATTTGACACTCCATACTGTTACACCACTCCCACCAAAGATTTGACACTCCATACTGTTACACCACTCCCACCAAAGATTTGACACTCCATACTGTTAGACCACTCCTACCTAAGATCTGACTCTTCGTACTGTTACACCACTCCCACCAAAGATTTGACACTCCATACTGTTACACCACTCCCACCAAAGATTTGACACTCCATACTGTTACACCACTCCCACCAAAGATTTGACACTCCATACTGTTAGACCACTTCTACCTAAGATATGACTCTTCGTACTGTTACACCACTCCCACCAAAGATTTGACACTCCATACTGTTACACCACTCCCACCAAAGATTTGACACTCCATACTGTTACACCACTCCCACCAAAGATTTGACACTCCATACTGTTACACCACTCCCACCAAAGATTTGACACTCCATACTGTTAGACCACTCCTACCTAAGATCTGACTCTTCGTACTGTTACACCACTCCCACCAAAGATTTGACACTCCATACTGTTACACCACTCCCACCAAAGATTTGACACTCCATACTGTCACACCACTCCCACCAAAGATTTGACACTCCATACTGTTACACCACTCCCACCAAAGATTTGACACTCCATACTGTTACACCACTCCCACCAAAGATTTGACACTCCATACTGTTAGACCACTTCTACCTAAGATCTGACTCTTCGTACTGTTACACCACTCCCACCAAAGATTTGACACTCCATACTGTTACACCACTCCCACCAAAAATTTGACACTCCATACTGTTACACCACTCCCACCAAAGATTTGACACTCCTTACTGTTACACCACTCCCACCAAATATTTGACACTCCATACTGTTAGACCACTCCTACCTAAGATCTGACTCTTCGTACTGTTACACCACTCCCACCAAAGATTTGACACTCCATACTGTTACACCACTCCCACCAAAGATTTGACACTCCATACTGTTACACCACTACCACCAAAGATTTGACATTCCATACTGTTAGACCACTCCTACCTAAGATCTGACTCTTCGTACTGTTACAACACTCCCACCAAAGATGTGACACTCCATACTGTTACACCACTCCCACCAAAGATTTGACACTCCATACAGTTAGACCACTCCTACCTAAGATCTGACTCTTCGTACTGTTACACCACACCCACCAAAGATTTGACACTCCATACTGTTAGACCACTTCCACCAAAGATTTGACACTCCATACTGCTACACCACTCCCACCAAAGATTTGACACTCCATACTGTTAGACCACACCTACCTAAGATCTGACTCTTCGTACTGTTAAACCACTCCCACCAAAGATTTGACACTCCATACTGTTACACCACTCACACCAAAGATTTGACACTCCATACTGTTAGACCACTCCCACCAAAGATTTGACACTCCATACTGTTACACCACCCCAACAAAGATTTGACACTCCATACTGTTAGACCACTCCCACCAAAGATTTGACACTCCATACTGTTACACCACTCCCACCAAATATTTGACACTCCATACTGTTAGACCACTCCTACCTAAGATCTGACTCTTCGTACTGTTACACCACTCCCACCAAAGATTTGACACTCCATACTGTTACACCACTCCCACCAAAGATTTGACACTCCATACTGTTACACCACTCCCACCAAAGATTTGACACTCCATACTGTTAGACCACTCCTACCTAAGATCTGACTCTTCGTACTGTTACACCACTCCCACCAAAGATTTGACACTCCATACTGTTACACCACTCCCACCAAAGATTTGACACTCCATACTGTTACACCACTCCCACCAAAGATTTGACACTCCATACTGTTAGACCACTTCTACCTAAGATCTGACTCTTCGTACTGTTACACCACTCCCACCAAAGATTTGACACTCCATACTGTTACACCACTCCCACCAAAGATTTGACACTCCATACTGTTACACCACTCCCACCAAAGATTTGACACTCCATACTGTTACACCACTCCCACCAAATATTTGACATTCCATACTGTTAGACCACTCCTACCTAAGATCTGACTCTTCGTACTGTTACACCACTCCCACCAAAGATTTGACACTCCATACTGTTACACCACTCCCACCAAAGATTTGACACTCCATACTGTTACACCACTACCACCAAAGATTTGACACTCCATACTGTTAGACCACTCCTACCTAAGATCTGACTCTTCGTACTGTTACACCACTCCCACCAAAGATTTGACACTCCATACTGTTACACCACTCACACCAAAGATTTGACACTCCATACTGTTACACCACTCCCACCAAAGATTTGACACTCCATACTGTTACACCACTCCCACCAAAGATTTGACACTCCATACTGTTAGACCACTCCTACCTAAGATCTGACTCTTCGTACTGTTACACCACTCACACCAAAGATTTGACACTCCATACTGTTACACCACTCCCACCAAAGATTTGACACTCCATACTGTTACACCACTCCCACCAAAGATTTGACACTCCATACTGTTACACCACTCCTACCAAAGATTTGACACTCCATACTGTTACACCACTCCCACCAAAGATTTGACACTACATACTGTTAGACCACTCCTACCTAAGATCTGACTCTTCGTACTGTTACACCACTCCCACCAAAGATTTGACACTCCATACTGTTACACCACTCCCACCAAAGATTTGACACTCCATACTGTTACACCACTCCCACCAAAGATTTGACACTCCATACGTTTACACCACTCCTACCAAAGATTTGACACTCCATACTGTTACACCACTCCCACCAAATATTTGACACTCCATACTGTTAGACCACTCCTACCTAAGATCCGACTCTTCATAATGTTACACCACTCCCACCAAAGATTTGACACTCCATACTGTTTCACCACTCCCACCAAAGATTTGACACTCCATACTGTTAGACCACTCCTACCTAAGATCTGACTCTTCGTACTGTTACACCACTCCCACCAAAGATTTGACACTCCATACTATTACACCACTCCCACCAAAGATTTGTCACTCCATACTGTTACACCACTCCCACCAAAGATTTGACACTCCATACTGTTAGACCACTCCCACCAAAGATTTGACACTCCATACTGTTACACCACTCCCACCAAAGATTTGACACTCCATACTGTTAGACCACTTCTACCTAAGATCTGACTCTTCGTACTGTTACACCACTCCCACCAAAGATTTGACACTCCATACTGTTACACCACTCCCACCAAAAATTTGACACTCCATACTGTTACACCACTCCCACCAAAGATTTGACACTCCTTACTGTTACACCACTCCCACCAAATATTTGACACTCCATACTGTTAGACCACTCCTACCTAAGATCTGACTCTTCGTACTGTTACACCACTCCCACCAAAGATTTGACACTCCATACTGTTACACCACTCCCACCAAAGATTTGACACTCCATACTGTTACACCACTACCACCAAAGATTTGACACTCCATACTGTTAGACCACTCCTACCTAAGATCTGACTCTTCGTACTGTTACACCACTCCCACCAAAGATTTGACACTCCATACTGTTACACCACTCCCACCAAAGATTTGACACTCCATACTGTTACGCCACTCCCACCAAAGATTTGACACTCCATACTGTTAGACCACACCTACCTAAGATCTGACTCTTCGTACTGTTAAACCACTCCCACCAAAGATTTGACACTCCATACTGTTACACCACTCCCACCAAAGATTTGACACTCCATACTGTTAGACCACTCCCACCAAAGATTTGACACTCCATACTGTTACACCACCCCAACAAAGATTTGACACTCCATACTGTTAGACCACTCCCACCAAAGATTTGACACTCCATACTGTTACACCACTCCCACCAAATATTTGACACTCCATACTGTTAGACCACTCCTACCTAAGATCTGACTCTTCGTACTGTTACACCACTCCCACCAACGATTTGACACTCCATACTGTTACACCACTCCCACCAAAGATTTGACACTCCATACTGTTACACCACTCCCACCAAAGATTTGACACTCCATACTGTTAGACCACTCCTACCTAAGATCTGACTCTTCGTACTGTTACACCACTCCCACCAAAGATTTGACACTCCATACTGTTACACCACTCCCACCAAAGATTTGACACTCCATACTGTTACACCACTCCCACCAAAGATTTGACACTCCATACTGTTACACCACTCCCACCAAAGATTTGACACTCCATACTGTTAGACCACTTCTACCTAAGATCTGACTCTTCTTACTGTTACACCACTCCCACCAAAGATTTGACACTCCATACTGTTACACCACTCCCACCAAAGATTTGACACTCCATACTGTTACACCACTCCCACCAAAGATTTGACACTCCATACTGTTACACCACTCCCACCAAATATTTGACACTCCATACTGTTAGACCACTCCTACCTAAGATCTGACTCTTCGTACTGTTACACCACTCCCACCAAAGATTTGACACTCCATACTGTTACACCACTCCCACCAAAGATTTGACACTCCATACTGTTACACCACTACCACCAAAGATTTGACACTCCATACTGTTAGACCACTCCTACCTAAGATCTGACTCTTCGTACTGTTACACCACTCCCACCAAAGATTTGACACTCCATACTGTTACACCACTCCCACCAAAGATTTGACACTCCATACTGTTAGACCACTCCTACCTAAGATCTGACTCTTCGTACTGTTACACCACTCACACCAAAGATTTGACACTCCATACTGTTACACCACTCCCACCAAAGATTTGACACTCCATACTGTTACACCACTCCCACCAAAGATTTGACACTCCATACTGTTACACCACTCCTACCAAAGATTTGACATTCCATACTGTTACACCACTCCCACCAAAGATTTGACACTACATACTGTTAGACCACTCCTACCTAAGATCTGACTCTTCGTACTGTTACACCACTCCCACCAAAGATTTGACACTCCATACTGTTACACCACTCCCACCAAAGATTTGACACTCCATACTGTTACACCACTCCCACCAAAGATTTGACACTCCATACGTTTACACCACTCCTACCAAAGATTTGACACTCCATACTGTTACACCACTCCCACCAAATATTTGACACTCCATACTGTTAGACCACTCCTACCTTAGATCCGACTCTTCATAATGTTACACCACTCCCACCAAAGATTTGACACTCCATACTGTTACACCACTCCCACCAAAGATTTGACACTCCATACTGTTAGACCACTCCTACCTAAGATCTGACTCTTCGTACTGTTACACCACTCCCACCAAAGATTTGACACTCCATACTATTACACCACTCCCACCAAAGATTTGTCACTCCATACTGTTACACCACTCCCACCAAAGATTTGACACTCCATACTGTTAGACCACTCCCACCAAAGATTTGACACTCCATACTGTTACACCACTCCCACCAAAGATTTGACACTCCATACTGTTAGACCACTTCTACCTAAGATCTGACTCTTCGTACTGTTACACCACTCCCATCAAAGATTTGACACTCCATACTGTTACACCACTCCCACCAAAAATTTGACACTCCATACTGTTACACCACTCCCACCAAAGATTTGACACTCCTTACTGTTACACCACTCCCACCAAATATTTGACACTCCATACTGTTAGACCACTCCTACCTAAGATCTGACTCTTCGTACTGTTACACCACTCCCACCAAAGATTTGACACTCCATACTGTTACACCACTCCCACCAAAGATTTGACACTCCATACTGTTACACCACTACCACCAAAGATTTGACACTCCATACTGTTAGACCACTCCTACCTAAGATCTGACTCTTCGTACTGTTACACCACTCCCACCAAAGATTTGACACTCCATACTGTTACACCACTACCACCAAAGATTTGACACTCCATACTGTTAGACCACTCCTACCTAAGATCTGACTCTTCGTACTGTTACACCACTCCCACCAAAGATTTGACACTCCATACTGTTACACCACTACCACCAAAGATTTGACACTCCATACTGTTAGACCACTCCTACCTAAGATCTGACTCTTCGTACTGTTACACCACTCCCACCAAAGATTTGACACTCCATACTGTTACACCACTCCCACCAAAGATTTGACACTCCATACTGTTAGACCACTCCTACCTAAGATCTGACTCTTCGTACTGTTACACCACTCCCACCAAAGATTTGACACTCCATACTGTTAGACCACTTCTACCAAAGATTTGACACTCCATACTGTTACACTACTCCCACCAAAGATTTGACACTCCATACTGTTAGACCACACCTACCTAAGATCTGACTCTTCGTACTGTTAAACCACTCCCACCAAAGATTTGACACTCCATACTGTTACACCACTCCCACCAAAGATTTGACACTCCATACTGTTAGACCACTCCCACCAAAGATTTGACACTCCATACTGTTACACCACCCCAACAAAGATTTGACACTCCATACTGTTAGACCACTCCCACCAAAGATTTGACACTCCATACTGTTACACCACTCCCACCAAATATTTGACACTCCATACTGTTAGACCACTCCTACCTAAGATCTGACTCTTCGTACTGTTACACCACTCCCACCAAAGATTTGACACTCCATACTGTTACACCACTCCCACCAAAGATTTGACACTCCATACTGTTACACCACTCCCACCAAAGATTTGACACTCCATACTGTTAGACCACTCCTACCTAAGATCTGACTCTTCGTACTGTTACACCACTCCCACCAAAGATTTGACACTCCATACTGTTACACCACTCCCACCAAAGATTTGACACTCCATACTGTTACACCACTCCCACCAAAGATTTGACACTCCATACTGTTAGACCACTTCTACCTAAGATCTGACTCTTCGTACTGTTACACCACTCCCACCAAAGATTTGACACTCCATACTGTTACACCACTCCCACCAAAGATTTGACACTCCATACTGTTACACCACTCCCACCAAAGATTTGACACTCCATACTGTTACACCACTCCCACCAAATATTTGACACTCCATACTGTTAGACCACTCCTACCTAAGATCTGACTCTTCGTACTGTTACACCACTCCCACCAAAGATTTGACACTCCATACTGTTACACCACTCCCACCAAAGATTTGACACTCCATACTGTTACACCACTACCACCAAAGATTTGACACTCCATACTGTTAGACCACTCCTACCTAAGATCTGACTCTTCGTACTGTTACACCACTCCCACCAAAGATTTGACACTCCATACTGTTACACCACTCCCACCAAAGATTTGACACTCCATACTGTTAGACCACTCCTACCTAAGATCTGACTCTTCGTACTGTTACACCACTCCCACCAAAGATTTGACACTCCATACTGTTACACCACTCCCACCAAAGATTTGACACTCCATACTGTTACACCACTCCCACCAAAGATTTGACACTCCATACTGTTAGACCACTCCTACCTAAGATCTGACTCTTCGTACTGTTACACCACTCACACCAAAGATTTGACACTCCATACTGTTACACCACTCCCACCAAAGATTTGACACTCCATACTGTTACACCACTCCCACCAAAGATTTGACACTCCATACTGTTACACCACTCCTACCAAAGATTTGACACTCCATACTGTTGCACCACTCCCACCAAAGATTTGACACTACATACTGTTAGACCACTCCTACCTAAGATCTGACTCTTCGTACTGTTACACCACTCCCACCAAAGATTTGACACTCCATACTGTTACACCACTCCCACCAAAGATTTGACACTCCATACTGTTACACCACTCCCACCAAAGATTTGACACTCCATACGTTTACACCACTCCTACCAAAGATTTGACACTCCATACTGTTACACCACTCCCACCAAATATTTGACACTCCATACTGTTAGACCACTCCTACCTAAGATCCGACTCTTCATAATGTTACACCACTCCCACCAAAGATTTGACACTCCATACTGTTACACCACTCCCACCAAAGATTTGACACTCCATACTGTTAGACCACTCCTACCTAAGATCTGACTCTTCGTACTGTTACACCACTCCCACCAAAGATTTGACACTCCATACTATTACACCACTCCCACCAAAGATTTGTCACTCCATACTGTTACACCACTCCCACCAAAGATTTGACACTCCATACTGTTAGACCACTCCTACCTAAGATCTGACTCTTCGTACTGTTACACCACTCCCACCAAAGATTTGACACTCCATACTGTTACACCACTCCCACCAAAGATTTGACACTCCATACTGTTACACCACTCCCACCAAAGATTTGACACTCCATACTGTTAGACCACTCCTACCTAAGATCTTACTCTTCGTACTGTTACACCACTAACACCAAAGATTTGACACTCCATACTGTTACACCACTCCCACCAAAGATTTGACACTCCATACTGTTACACCACTCCCACCAAAGATTTGACACTCCATACTGTTAGTCCACTCCTACCTAAGATCTGACTCTTCGTACTGTTACACCACTCCTACCAAATATTTGACACTCCATACTGTTACACCACTCCCACCAAAGATCTGACATTTCGAATGAACCAACTTTGCTGTCTGAATACGTCTTGGCAAATACAAATCACTGAAGTCGGCTAATTTGAGTATTTGTAGGCACTTCATTTGGAAGTGTAACTGTAGTCTGACCCCTCTATCCGAGCTGTAAGTCGTCTGCCGTGTAACTGTGGTCTGGCCTCTCTATCCGAGCTGTAAGTCGTCTGCCGTGTAACTGTGGTCTGGCCTCTCTACCCGAACTGTCAGTCGTCTCCTGTGTAACTGTAGTCTGACCCTCTACCCCAGCTGTCAGTCGACTCCCGTGAAACTATGATTTGACCCCTCTACCCGAGCTGTCAGCCGTCTCTGATGAAACTGTCGTATGACCCATCTACCCGTACTGTCATCCGTCTCCCGGGTGAACAACCCTACGCCTCACTTCCGCGTAGTGGGAGAACAAACCCGACGGCACTGAACGGCCAGCCACGGACAGCTGTAAGTGTGCAGAGGTGATCAGAGCGGTATAAATGGTCAGACAGCTGGTTGCGGTACGCGAGTATACATTCCGCCAAATCACTTCTCGCTCGTCAGATTATGAACTTCGGTCTGGTTGTTCGTGCCACTGAAAGCACTCGATTATCGCCCACTCGAGAGCCTGGAATCACAGTGTACTTTTGAGTTGTAAGAGCCTGCGGGGCAAATTGTAACAGCCTGCGGGGCAAATTGTAACAGCCTGCGGGGCAAATTGTAACAGCCTGCGGGGCAAATTGTAACATATGTAACATATTACGATTGCGGAAAAAATATAACTTACCAGTATAAGAAATGAATGGCTTTGACTTTGTTTAATACACATGTAGGATGTAAGACTTAATTGGCCCTACCTAAAATACTTATATAAGAAGTAATTGATATATCCCCTATTGAGGCACCGTGCAAACACTGCAATGAATAGCACTTACTTAATCCTCTTCGTGCGGGATCACACATAAAGCCGAAGAATAGAATTATATTAATTACAGTGTATTAATCGCCATCTCATTCACAGTGGATGATACTTTCCCACTACTCTGCCTCCCCCGAGGACATTTTTTTCGCTTGATACTGCAATGTTACAATTTGTCCGGGAAAATGGTACAACTTGCCTCAGCACCATCTCATTCACAACATCTGTGATTACATTAAAACATACTTAAAACGATGCTTAAAACGAGTTGGTCTGATCCTCGTTTGTTTTTTTATTTATTAGTATAATATAATAGTAATTATAGATAAAGTAGTATTAACACATTTTAGCCGTATGCACGAAACAGTTCGTAGTGAGATGGTTACTGCAGCCCCTTGCCTTTCGACGGACCCTGCACATCAGCTGCGTACAAGGAAATATTAAATTGGTGCACGGTGAATCGGAACATCAAGTGGCACTGGATGTGTGCAATCTTTCGTAGACATCTGTTTTGGAAGGTAACTCGGAGCCGTAGAGAAGTACACAGAGAATGTTACTATTGTATAGTCTCAGTTTTGTTATCAATCTCAGTTGCTTGGATTTCTAGGTGGACCCCAGCATAGCGAAAGTCTGGCTTGCCTTTCTGATTCTAGCATTGGCATCTTTTGCAGAGTCTCCATCTGTTGTGATTTTGCTTCCCAGGTATGCAAAGTCCTGAACCTCTAAGAAGCCTTTGGGTGGTCAGTATTATATCAGAATATAATATATAGTTTTCACTATATAACATGATTTTACGATAAAAAGAACAGACAATGTCGGTTTAACGGCCTGTGTAGCAGCTAGATTCGACATGTTATCGATATTGTCAGATCCATTGTGTGACTGTTTGTTTAGCAACCAGGTCCGACAAGCTAACAAATCAGGCCGCCGCAGATGTAAAGTTGTCGGACATTCCATCATGTTTTTCGTTGAATTTCCGGATTAAACCTTTGTCTTTTCGACAAAAACAATGGGCAAATACAAAGTTGTTTTAAGCTGTTTTTTTGTGAACCCTGTTTCTCAACAGTGTGTACATAAACATAGTCATTAATTATCCTTCAGTTAACCTAGTTTGATTCAGACATATGATTTCTACTCATTTTGGGGGCCTGTTGACTATCACAAAAATTATTAACCGGGAACTTTAACAAGATTTAACAAGATTTGCCATCCAAGTCAAAGCCTAGTTGACAAGTGGACAAGGAAGCCATTGGCTTATCGAGAGTCCAACAATGTTATCTACGTGTGACCCGCCCTCCTGAGATACGTGACAACCTTCACGCTGCTAGCAGTTACATGATCTACGTGTGACCCGCCCTCCACAAATACGTGACAACCTTCACGCTGCTAGCAGTTACATGATCTACGTGTTACCCGCCCTCCACAAATACGTGACAACCTTCACGCTGCTAGCAGTTACATAATCTACGTGTAGCTCGCCCTCCTGAGATACGTGTCAACCTTCACGCTGCTAGCAGTTACATAATCTACGTGTAGCCCTCCCTCCTGAGATACGTGACAACCTTCACGCTGCTAGCAGTTACATAATCTACGTGTAGCCCTCCCTCCTGAGATACGTGTCAACCTTCTCGCTGCTAGCAGCTACATAATCTACGTGTAGCCCGCCCTCCTGAGATACGTGTCAACCTTCACGCTGCTAGCAGTTACATAATCTACGTGTAGCCCTCCCTCCTGAGATACGTGACAACCTTAACGCTGCTAGCAGTTACATAATCTACGTGTGACCCGCCCTCCTGAGATACGTGACAACCTTCACGCTGCTAGCAGTTACATAATCTACGTGTTACCCGAACTCCTGAGATACGTGACAACCTTCACGCTGCAAGCAGTTACATAATCTACGTGTAGCCCTATCTCCTGAGATACGTGACAACTTTCACGCTGCTAGCAGTTACATAATCTACGTGTGACCCGCCTTCCTGAGAGACGTGACAACCTTCACGCTGCTAGCAGTTACATAATCTACGTGTAACCCGCCCTCCTGAGATATGTGACAACCTTCACGCTGCTAGCAGTTACATAATCTACGTGTAGCCCGCCCTCCTGAGATACGTGACAACCTTCACGCTGCTAGCAGTTACATAATCTACGTGTAACCCGCCCTCCTGAGATACGTGACAACGTTCACGCTGCTAGCAGTTACATAATCTAGTTGTAACCCTCCCTCCTGAGATACGTGACGACCCTCACGCTGCTAGCAGTTACATAATCTAGTTGTAACCCTCCCTCCTGAGATACGTGACGACCCTCACGCTGCTAGCAGTTACATAATCCATAGACAATTTTATTCCATTTATTCATTGTCCTATGTGAGAACGAGTACTTCCTGAAATCCAATCTACACTGATCTTTTACTAATTTTGCCTCATGTCCTCTAGTTCTACTATCCGTCCTGAGTGAGAAAAAACATATTTATATCAATATTTTCATACCAATTCTATATCTAAAAAACTTCAGTTCTCATTTCAATGTTCATTTCTCATGTCAATGTTCTTGTCATTCTCATTTTAATGTTCATTTCAACGTTCATTTCAATGCTCATTTCAATTCTCATTTCAATGCATTAGCTGAATAAGGTTGCGTTTTACCATTATATATGAGTTTCTCTTGTTCCTTAATAGTGTATAACCTTGTAGTAGAATGTACAATTTAAGTTATATTGTACTCATTGTTCAGCCTGACCAATTTTCAAGTACACTATTATCTTATTACTTAAGGTTTTCTAACTCTAAAGGTAAATTAATAGATAACTCTCCAATGCTACTGTGAATACTACATCAAGCATTTTGATAAAAAAAAGTTTTCAGTCCTATATATATATATATATACATACATACATACACACGTACATACACACATACATATAACTAGTCAAATTGTTTTCACAGATCGATATTTTTAAAGCAAATTTTACCTGTAATTTTAGTTTGAGTGTGCACATGTATAACAGTGCCTAATTCGTATATATATATATATATATATATATATATATATATATATATATATATATATATATATATATATATATATATATATATATACATATGTGCGTGTGTGCGTGCGTGTGTGTGTGGTGTATATATTTTATTATTATTATTTTATTTATATATTTTTTTCATGACTATCTCTCACTTTATTTATGCATAATATTTATCTTTGTGTAATTTAATTAATGTTAATTCTTTCGTTATTGGTTACTTGTATATAAATGTACGCATTGACCAAATAAATGTTACATTCACATTCAGTCCTGCATTCCTGGAAAGCGCATCAGCATGGTACTAGACAATTTATCTAACATTTCGTGTAGGACCAATGTCCGATGTATTGTCATCTATAGACTGAATTGATGTTTCCTTTGAGACTACAGTCGCTATTTGTAGACCGTGCCCGCTCAGATCGTAATCACACCAATCTCTTCATCTCTACTTGGACAACTAGGCTACGAGATCTCCCTCCCCTCGGTCCTAGAAATAATATCGGTTTTCCAGCATCGCCCCTGAATTGTTCGACTCGTTTAATATAGTTTGGTGGCCATTTTCAAGTTTGTAGTCTAGACTTTAAAGAAAAACCAAAGGCAGTGTTTTGGGTCTTTACACCTATGAGAGCGCCTAAAAACTAACCATTTGCAACCATAATGAAGAATATTATGCAAGTGGTTTACTTGGAATATGTTCTAAAAGTGCGAAATTCTGGTATAATGTCAGTTTTCGTGGAGGCTGACATAATCATCAGTGGTTGCAATGTTGACCAAAAGCGGCGAGCAGCCCTTTAACCCCCAACACAGCTGTGATGTAGGATGTGTGGATCGCGTGTATGTTTAACGTGGTTGAGATGTGCAGTTACATTTTTAGTTGCTTTTATATAGGTTTAACACCTTTACACCTGCTTTTATATTGGATTTCCCACCAGATGGCTGCTTATGTCGTTGAGCCAACGTAATCTAGGCCTTCCTCTTGGCATCTTTCCAGTCATCTTCACAATGGGGAGCATCTTCCATATCGACATTTAACCAATTGGATGATCAGACAAACATACCATTATTTAAAAAGGGTTCGAGAAATAAGTCAGAAAATTACAGACCAGTGAGTTTAACGTCAGTGATTTGTAAATTATTAGAAAGGTTAATTAAAGACCATATGGTGGACTTCCTCGTTAAGCATAAATTATTAAATTCATCTCAACATGGATTCCTTAAAGCGAGGTCATGCTCAACAAATATGGTATGTTTTTTGGAAGAAATCACTAAGTGAATAGACGTGGGATCGCCAGTAGATATTATCTACTGAGATTTTCAGAAAGCTTTTGACAAAGTGCCACATCAAAGATTACTACTTAAATTAAAAGCCCGTGGTATCGGGGATAGCATAACTGACTGGATAGAACAATGGCTGACTGACAGAAGACAACGAGTTGTAGTAGATGGAGAAGTTTCAAATTGGAAATCGGTTTTGAGTGGGGTACCTCAAGGATCAGTATTAGGACCTATGGTATTCTTAATATATATCAATGACTTGGACGACAGTATAACAAGTAACGTACTGAAATTTGCAGATGACACAAAACTATTTAGAAAGGTTAATACTGATGGTGATAAACAACATTTACAAAACGATCTAGACAGATTAGTGAAATGGTCTGAGAAATGGCAGATGTTGTTCAATTTTGGGAAATGTAAATGCCTACATACAGGACATGGGAACTTGGATGTAAACTATAAAATGGGAGATACTGTTCTGGGTACTACTGTAAAAGAAAAGGACTTAGGAGTTACAATAAGCGCTGATATGAAAGTTTCAGAGCAGTGTGGTATTGCAGCTTCAAAGGGTAATCAAATTTTTGGATTGATTAGAAGAAACATAACATACAAGGGAAAAAAGTTAATTATACCTGTTTATAAAGCAATAGTTAGACCTCATTTAGAATACTGTATACAAGCATGGAGACCATATCGTAAGAAGGATATAGATATGCTTGAACTCATACAAAGGAGAGCAACTAAAATGATTCCAGAACTAAGAGACCTTAGTTATGAAGAACGCCTGAAGGAATGTGGTTTAACAACTCTAGAGACAAGGAGGTTAAGAGGAGATCAGATTGAAGTTTTTAAGATATTGAAAATATTGATAAAAATATGTTTTTCTCACTCAAGAAGGATAGCAGAACTTGAGGACATGAAGTAAAATTAGTAAAGGAACAATGTAGATTGGACATAAGGAAGCACTCGTTCTCACAGAGGACAATAAATGAATGGAACAAATTGTCTACAGATTGTGTAACTGCTAGCAGCGTGAATATGTTTAAAAACAAGGTTGACACATATCTCAGGAGGGCGGGTTATAAGTAGATGAACATTGTTGGACTCTCGATAAGCCAATGGCTTCCTTGTCCACTTGCCATCTGGGCCTTTGGCTTGGATGGCAAATCTTGTTAAATCTTGTTAAATAACCTACTGCTCTTCCGCTCACAGCTTTCGTGTTCCCTTAGTACCAGCATTATCTTTGAAGATATTATCTGTCTTGGCACCAGTATATAAGTAACAGATTAAAAGATTTAAAGATCAAAGTCGAGCTGGGTGGACGGCAGACATGTGTGTGTGTGTAAACATGCAGGTGCCTAGGCTTCACGAGAAAGACAATATATCACGAACAACAAAAGTGCAGTTCTTGAGGGTTTGAAAATGGTTGCGAAACATGGACTCTCACTACTGAACTTGAAAGACAAATCCAAGCGATGGAAACGCGTTGTTGTCGCTACGTTTTGCGCATATACAGACCACATCACCAACAAAGAAGTCTTAACGTGACATAATAATGATCGATCAGGTCAGTATGAAAACTTCTGACTGTGGTGAGAAAATGTAAACTGACTCACAGACTGCAGCGGATGGATATTGTTTGACATGTAATCCACACCTACGTGACCTCAGTGTGGGATCGTGGCTTCACGTAGTAATTAAATGCTAAGGCTAATTTGGAAAAATATCGCATATAAGAAGAAACAGTTAATTATGCATCTGTGCAAAGCAGTAATTAGGCCTTATCTGGAATATTGCCTACAAGCACGGATACCACATCGCAAGAAGAACATAGATAAACATAATACAATGAACCTGACATTTACGCTGTAATCGAGATACTAGAGAACCCACATATATAGACGTCACGTGTTCGCAACATTCGCTGATACAGGGGACAGACCACAGTAGAGAATTGCATTGGTGGGCATGTTAACGTTTTGTCTGATTATAAGAAGACCTGACCATAAAAAATTCTGAAACTTTTTCACAGCAACTGCCATCATCTCACTGACGTGCTCACCAGCTTTTATCAAAATCACATACCTCCAGCTCTTTTAAAACGCCCCCACGTGCGATGCCCATAAATATTTAAAAAAAATAGCCATGTATTTATGCACCCACGTGGCTTATAGGAGAAAAATTCCCATAAATCCATGCGCCAGTTAAACTCTAAAAAAATGCACTTTTCAAACAAACTTGTGAATATTCCTGCTTAAAGGCACTCACGTCACATAATATGAATTTATTAAGTTCCCATTTCACAATTTCATACGCCCTACATTCGTGAAACAATAAACAGGAAGGTCAACTGTGGTCTTACCCCTACAATAATTTCATGGAGTGTTTGTGAGTGGTGGCGCCATCAGCTGATCAAGATAGTTAGCAGGAACAATGATTTCTACAAAATTTTCACCAGCACATTGCGTTAACATAATATTGTGGGCGTCAATAAGGCAGTTCTTAAATGACGTCATTCGATTTTACCCCTTGCCCGCTGATTGGCTAGAGCCTTTTTGGGAATCCCCGTGCGGACATTCGCGAGGGAAAATGGCTTCAAACATAATGGATAGCGTTGTTGAATTGACCGTGAATGATGTGCCTGGTGCAGCGTTTATGTACAGTGACATCGAAAAGCATAGCGTTCTGCAGTTACGCCGATGGTTAGAGTGTCGAGGAATGAAAAGATCCGGAACGAAGTCGCTTTTGTTGGAGAGGTATGCATGTGTTTTATACGCCTATTCATCATGATGTAATGAATTATCGCTCTGTCCTAATAATGCTTATACGACTACTTTTTTGTAACCGCGCCGTGTCAACTTGTGGATTTTAGTTAAATTTGTCTGATATTCAGTAAAATAGTGAGCCACGTTACATAAACATCAAAGTATAACGTGTGGAAACTTACAATAATAATAGTGCAGCTGTAAGCTACCTCTTGTGTGTGTGTGTGCGTGCGTGCGTGCGTGCGTGCGTGTGTAAAGCTTATAGCTTTCTGACAGCAAAATTGCCATATTCCACGCATGGGCGGATCCAGGGGTGTCCATCACGTGCCCCAGGGGTGTCCATCACGTGCCTCGGGTGTCCATCACCGTGCATCACGTGCCCCGGGGCACAACCTTTATTTTTGCCGGATTTATTTTATCAAGTCAAACATAGTTGTCGAGACACAGCGAAGTGACGTCCTCCTGGACTGGATCCTCAGTTGACGACAGTTGTTGCGCACAAAGTATAGACACTGCCACTAGTACGACCATTTGTCCCCAGTCGATCTGGTTTACTCCACATTCCATTATAGGTTTACACACAACTTCAGCCTATATGTTACTGTGCGCGAAAAACACCATGAAACCACCTCGGTGAGTCCCTGGCCGACGCTCCCCGCGGTGTGGTTCTGGTGAAGGACTTGGCGACACAAAAGAATAATGCCCTGCAGGCCTCGTCTATTTTATATTATTCCATTTCGCTGCCTGTGTCCATTTCGCTGCCTCTATCCATTTTGCTGCCTGTGTCCATTTCGCTGTTTGTGTCCATTTTGATGTAGGTGTTCATTTCACTGCAAGTGTCCATTTTGCTGCTTGTATCCATTTCGCTGTATGTGTCCATTTCGCTGTATGTGTCCATTTCGCTGCCTGTATCCATTTTGCTGCCTGTGTCCATTTCGCTGTCTGTGTCCATTTCACGTTTCATACCTTATTCGGTAAAAAGTGGATATTACAGGTAAAATTAACTGATGTATATTTGAACTTTTTAAAATAATTTTCTTTGTTACAGATGCGTGAGATTTCATACCTTTACCGGGAGCTCGTTTGTAAAACTGTGAGTCTCGCGGCTTATGTGTGAGAGTTGATAGATATGTGTACATATCTAAACCAACACTTATTCATGCTATTTGGTAAATATATCATATATATATAATATATATATATATTATATATATATATCTATATATATATATAAACCACGAGACTCAGTTTTACTATAATATATATATATATATATATATATATGCATATATATATATATATGCATATATATATACATATATATATATATATATATATATATATATATATATATATATATATATACATATAAATATATATATATATATGCATATATATATACATATATATACATATATATATATACATATAAATATATATATATATTTATGCAATAACCAACGCAAGTCTGATGTAGTAGAGAATAGAAACGGGCCAAATAAATGACGTTTTTATTGCAAAGTGGACTGCTTATCACGCAGCCACTTTGGGAAGAACATTAACAGGAATGTGAGCTCCTCAAAGCAAACCAGACAGGAACTGAACACATGTACAGCCCCGTCAGGCAAGTTTCTCAGAGCCCACATTCCTACAAGCATGACGATAACATATATACATCAAGAAGTCGTCATGAACATGTAATGCAAAGAATACAGACATTCCACCACCAATACATATATATATATATATACATATATATATATATATATACACGGGCCTATTATTTGAGCCCAAGCTCGGCCCGCAATTAGCAGTTAAAATCCAGGCCCGGCCCAGAATCGCAAAAATTCATCAAGCCCAGCTCGGCCCAGGCCCACAAACTAGAATTTAGGCCCAGGGCCGGCCATGCCCGGCCCGGTCCTGCAAGCCTGCGGCCAGCTAAATTTAAAAAAGATAAACCTATTATCTTATAATAAAAATGAAACATAAATAAACTGTAATATATACGTATTGTTTTATTAAATAACAGTCAACAAACATTAATATTGATATTTCAATTCCATGCCATCCACTGGCACTGCAAGCAGGCCTGCAGTCACTAGCCTGAGACACATCAGGTTCAGACGTGTGAATTAGTACAAGTGGGAATGAGTCTGTACAGGGGAAATTGTAGCCACTAAACTACCAACTGGTGTGGGCACTGGGCAGTGGGCAGGTCATTCATGCAGACAAGATTTGGAGGGAAGACCTAGAAAATAGAATGTCCACTGGTAGGGTCAAAGGTTGATAAGTTGATGTTTAATCATAGCTTGATTGCCTCTGCAAATATGTCTAAAGTAAACATTTGGGGCTGGCTACTTCCAGCAAGTGAACCATTATATATATATGCAAAAGGCTGCATTGATTCCAAAAATATGCATCTGGCTCAAACCCACAAAATGTAAATCCAAGCCCGGCCCAGCACGAAAAATTTAGTAGAGGCCCAGCCAGGCCCACGGGCAGCGGGCCAGGCTTGGGCCCAAAGCCCGGTCGGTGTAGGGCACTAATATATACAGTAAGCCCACCAGAGGCAACTGTGTGTGTGTGTGTGTGTGTGTGTGTGTGTGTGTGCGTGCGTGCGTGCGTGCGTGCGTGCGTGAGTGTGTGTGTGTGTGTGTGTGTGTGTGTGTGTATAAATATACAGTGAGCCCACTGCCTCACTTTGCCATGTAAATAAATGAGGCTTTCTCACGACAATTCTCCCCTCACGAGAGCCACCGCCACAGGGCCATTGCACTTTTGCACGGCACCCCTCTAACAAGAGGGGTGCTGTGAGTGCGTACGTGCGTGTATCCTATGGACATTTGGATATCATATGTCATATCCTGTTACCTGGGGCTGGGGAGCGTTTCACTAAGACAGTCTAAGAGCTCATAAGGAAACCCCTCATAACACAGAATCCATCATAGAATTTTAAGAGCGTTTTTAAAATGCGTTTCACTAAGATGCTCGTAAAAATCCATCATAAGTTAAATAGCGATATTTCCATCATAAGTCAAAGGGCAATATTTCCATCATAAGCCAAAAGGCGATATTTCCATCACAAGCTGAGGAGCAAAAATTTTTATCCTAAAGCACGGCTATTTGATCACTGAGGATATTATTTCGATGTCACACTGACGGAAATGTGGAAGTAATTTGACAGTTGCCAATAACAATGACGATGAGAAAATCTCTAAATGGATCAGATTTGTGCATGTCTAGTGTTGCAAATGTTAGTATTTATTTGTGATGTATACTTGTATACAGTTTAGATTGCTAAAAAGCGATTGAAGTGACTGACGCCGAGTTGTATCCATTTTACTGTAACCGAGACGACATCTGAAAAGAACACAGACGACATGGGGACTGATTTTATGTGTCGGTTATGCAAACACTACCTTGTCCAACTTATTTAATACATATTGTACATGTATGTGGGTATGTGTATATTTGTTTTATTTAGAATACCCACTTTACAGTTTGAGCAGAGACAATTGCAATAACTATGTCTATGTATAGTTACCGGTGCAGTTTTCGAGCCACTCCAGTTTTCGACCCATTGAAATCTCGCATGATATCACGTTAGAGACGTCACAGCGTCTGTTTACGACAATAACGATACAGAATCTTGTTTGAGCAAAATATATTTTGATATATAATATAACATGGAACACGTTTATGATATACATACCTTGATAAAAACCGACGTTGCATGCTTACCAGACATTATTATTGAGTGTCTGCTGACGCATGTCTCGTTCTTGGCCACGTGACAATAATAGTCCTTTTTGTGGTAGATGTATGGCAAGCCAGTCTTGTCATAAAAGTAGGGATAATTAAAATGTGTTAAATTTACGAGAAAAAATGTACTACATTAACGTTATATATTCAATGCAAGTATATGTGTATGTGTTTTATAAAGCGCTATGTCAAGCCTGGTTGTTATAAAAAGTTGAAATCATTGGAACAAAATGGTAAAATGAAAAAAAATTGTCTGTACGGCTTGTCATAAATATAGGTTGAATTCCGCCGGTTTCCTCGACTCGCGCGATATGGTTCAGACGTTCAATATTCGTAAGTTTCTCACTCAAAACAACTGTTTTAATAATTTGTTTGCATTGAATAAATGAAGTAGCTGTTGCTGATTTGGTATCAATTTTCTTGCTGCTGGACAACCATAGAAGCCGAGTAACACATACAAAATATATAAATCACAAAATATATAAATCACATGTTATTTGGGGAGACCCTGCCCTAGTCTAGATAGGTTTTTAAATTGCGTAATTAGTGCAATTGTTTCTTTCAATACTGTAGGGCAGTAGTCTCCCCAAATAAATATTTCTTGTGTAAATTACTAACAGTTGTGGGGCATATTTTACCTGAATCGTGACTTTAGCACTCCAATGCATCACTCAACAGTTGACATCCATATCCCGAATGATGAGGTCGCTGTCACATGTCACCTATAAATAATTATGCACGTGTTACTGCTTATTCCCAAATGGAAGATGGGGCACCAGTTTTGATTATTGCATTATTACATGTATGCATGTGTGTATGTGTCCATGACTATTACAAATAAATATATATATATATATATATTATGATACACCCGGTAATAGTTATAGACACACAAACACACAACTATATATGTATGTGTGTGTGTATATATAAATATATATATGTATATATATATATATATATATAAATTAAACATGTATTATATTTCACAGACATGTTGCCAAGTCACAAGCTGTCAAGTCGAGTCTCTAGTCATTGACCTGCAAATCAAGTCAAGTCTCAAGCCAATGATCTCCAAATGGGCGACTCAGTTAGACTCGAGTCAACAAGTCTGATATTTCACCATACCATGGACACTACATAATTATTATATGTTACCTTGATCACCATCTTTTATTTGCCTTTGATGGCTATCTTATTAAATCTTGTTAACAATCACTGAATTTATGTTATAATTAGTGCATATAATAATAATATGTTGTTATTTAACAAAAACACTCACCATTACATTTATGCTGTGCTTCCCCTTTCTGTTAACAAACGCATTTTCGTGTTGTCTAGGTCCCAGGATGTCTATGTGTGTGCCGTCAACAGTGCCCACAACTCGTGGGAAACCTCCAACAACATTCAATGATTGGGCCAGTTTAGCCAGTTGTTCGCTAAAATAAATTAATTGTTGACATAAACTTCATAATTTTACAAGATTGCAGTTGCGTTTTAAACTTATTATTATTAATATTTCCATAGTTCTCTGTGTTTAGCATTGTACCTCTGCTCCTGTTCAAATGTTATTTCAGTAATCGTAAATAGGATGTTACATATACATATTTCAATGCTCAAGTATAAAAAGGTATTTAAAAAGGTTTAAGTACTTTAACAAATACTAATTTACTTACTGGTGTACTGTGTATATGTGTGTTAAATATCATTTTAGGTACAACAAACTATACCATAATACTCAATATTTTACTTCATATTCAAATATATATTTTCTGTGGAATTTTGCACACATACACACAAGTGCACATGTTTACATGCATTAATTTATGTCTGTGCAGAATGATTTAACAAGATTTACCATCCAAGCCAAAGGCCCAGATGGCAAGTGGACAAGGAAGCCATTGGCTTATCGAGAGTCCAACAATGTTCATTTACTTATAACCCGCCCTCCTGAGATATGTGTCAACCTTGTTTTTAAACATATTCACGCTGCTAGCAGTTACACAATCTGTAGACAATTTGTTCCATTCATTTATTGTCCTCTGTGAGAACGAATGCTTCCTGATGTCCAATCTACATTGATCCTTTACTAATTTTACCTCATGTCCTCTAGTTCTGCTATCCTTCTTGAGTGAGAAAAACATATTTCTATCAATATTTTCATACCCATTCAATATCTTAAAAACTTCAATCTGATCTCCTCTTAACCTCCTTGTCTCTAGAGTTGTTAAACCACATTCTTTCAGGTGTTCTTCATAACTAAGGTCTCTCAGTTCTGGAATCATTTTAGTTGCTCTCCTTTGTATGCGCTCAAGCGTATTTTATCGTTCTTACGATACGGTCTCCATGCTTGTATACAGTATTCTAAATGAGGTCTAACTATTGCTTTATAAACAGGTATAATTAACTTTTTTCCCTTGTATGTTATGTTTCTTCTAATCAATCCAAGAATTTTATTTCCCTTTGAAGCTGCAATACCACACTGCTCTGAAACTTTCATATCAGCGCTTATTGTAACTCCTAAGTCCTTTTCTTTTACAGTAGTACCCAGAACAGTATCTCCCATTTTATAGTTTACATTCAAGTTCCCATGTCCTGTATGTAGGCATTTACATTTCCCAAAATTGAACAACATCTGCCATTTCTCAGACCATTTCACTAATCTGTCTAGATCGTTTTTGTAAATGTTGTTTATCACCATCAGTATTAACCTTTCTAAACAGTTTTGTGTCATCCGCAAATTTCAGTACGTTACTTGTTATACTGTCATCCAAGTCATTGATATATATTAAGAATAATATAGGTCCTAACACTGATCCTTGAGGTACCCCACTCAAAACCAATTTCCAATTTGAAACTTCTCCATCTACTACAACTCGTTGTCTTCTGTCAGTCAGCCATTGTTCGATCCAGTTAGTTATCCTATCCCCGATACCATGGGCTTTTAATTTAAGTAGTAATCTTTGATGTGGCACTTTGTCAAAAGCTTTCTGAAAATCTAAGTAGATAATATCTACTGGCAATCCCACGTCTATCCACTTAGTGATTTCTTCCAAAAAACAACATATTTGTTAAGCATGACCTCGCTTTAAGGAATCCATGTTGAGATGAATTTAATAATTTATGCTTAACGAGGAAGTCCACCATATGGTCTTTAATTAACCTTTCTAATAATTTACAAATCACTGACGTAAACTCACTGGTCTGTAATTCTCTGACTTATTTCTCGAACCCTTTTTAAATAATGGTATGATGTTTGCTTCTTTCCATTCAAACGGAACAACTCCCTCTTTTAATGACAAGTTGAATACTCTTGCAAGTGGT
The DNA here is from genome assembly GCA_963662155.1 of Lamellibrachia columna. Lineage (NCBI taxonomy): Eukaryota > Metazoa > Annelida > Polychaeta > Sabellida > Siboglinidae > Lamellibrachia > Lamellibrachia columna. The sequence continues at coordinate 1,908,986 of OY759263.1, forward strand.
ATACTGATTTGTTCTACTGTTTCCATTAGTAATTTTGGAGGAATCCCATCCACTCCCGGTGATGTGTTATCCTTCATTGCCTTTATTTTCTTAGCTACCAATTCTGGAGTTACAACTAACGGACCTAAATAGTAATATTTAGCCTCCTGAAATTGAGCATCAGCAACTGGTAATGAACTAATATCTTCTTTGGTAAACACTGAACTGAAGTAACCATTTAGGTCTTCCGCCATTAAAAACCCGTGATATTATATTTCCAGCACTGTCTTCTAGAGGTCCAACCTTGTCTTGTACGTTTTGTTTACTCCTGACATATGCATAAAAACTCTTGCTGTCATTTTTTATGTTACATGCTAGTTTTTGCTCATAGCTTCTTTTAGATTGTCTGATTTCAGTTGTAGCTGCATTAAGTGCCTCTTTGTAATTTGCATAGTCTTCTTCCTTTCTGGTACGCCTATAAACCCTCCACATAGTTTGTTTTAACACTATTTTTCTAATAGCCTCTTTTGACAAGTGTTTCTTTCTACACCGTTTTCCTTGTTTTTGGAAGGGAACAAATTTATCGATGATGCTCTCAATTTCATATTTTAGAATATTCCAACATTCAATTGCGGTCTTATTCATCAGCATGTTATTCCAATCTAGCTTTGCTAAATATTTTCTCATATCTTTGTAGTTACCTTTGTGGAAGTTTCTCTTGTACGCTTTCTTATTTTTACTTTCTGATTTTACATTGATGTCAAAATGTATTTGATTATGGTCACTGTTACCCAATGGTTCAAATATTTTTACATTGTCCACTAATTCTTTTTGTGATGACAAAACTAAATCTAATACATTTTCTCCCCTGGTTGGTTCTAGCACGTGCTGAGTAAGAAAGCTATCCTGGATTAAAAATAGAAATTGTTGGTCATCACCCCCTGTACTCTCTAGAGAATTCCATTGTATGTGTCCATGGTTAAAATCTCCCATTATGATACATTCCCCTTTACTAACTTCCTTTATAGCGTTTTTTATTTTTGTGTTGTCCTCTTCGTTTATGTTTGGACTTTGATGTAACTTAAGTCTTAACAAGACGTACATAATGTTTTCACAAATAATAAAACAATTATATTTCTCATTAAAACGAAATGCTGTTTTGGAAGTAATTAAATAATAAGAAATGCATGCTACTATAAACCATTGCATTGCCATTGGCATTGCCATTGGCATTGCCTTGGCAAAGTCAGTATTAGTAGACAGCGTTGTCACCGTTGACAGCTGCTGGGTTAACTGGGGCAAAGCTCTTGCCCGACATTTTAGTAAACCATAGGCACAGTTACATATTATGGAAGTGTTTTCGCAAGTTCACTTATTTGTGAGTTTTACAATAACTTACGGCGCTATGCTGCAACACGAATAGAACACATACCAAACGATCCCTTCGCAACCTTGACCTTCGGCTTCACGTTTGTTTATTTTCATTGCATGAGCTTGACGTAGCTTGAACGCGATAGTATTTATTTATAGATATATATTATAATATAGGTAAAGGTGCATTAGTTTGGCCGAAATTATTAACGCTATTAAACGACTTTTTACCTAATGTTTTCGATGCTAATGTGTTCTTTGCAATACTCTCCATCGGATCAGGTACAAAACGGACTAATATTTGTAAAAAAAATATTGTGCTTTTCCGCAGTTTCAGTGCCCAAAACAACGCTATGCCGGCAATAGCCGGTGTTGTTAATATACCGATCATCCGAAATGTGCTGTAACAATATCACGTTGGTATCAGAACCGGAAAGGCGATTTCACTGGCAAATATTCCGTACCGCAGTAAAAGAAAAGACAAAAAATAGAAGAAAAAGTGAAATTTAATGTTACAAAAAACTCCCCAAAAATCGAACCGGATAGGTAATTGTGAAATTCCCAAGAAAATCCACCGACAAATATCTCGACAAAAAATATAGGATAATGTAAAAAACAAAGACATCGCACATATATACAAGTATAATTAAAAGTTCACAGGTCGTGCGCATATCTTTAAATCTTACTCATAAACAAGTGTCTTGCTTGTCCAAATCACACAAATCAGTAATAAATAATTCTTTAGGGGACTGTCAGGACAAAATCATGACATTGAAGTGTTTCTTTTTGACATTACTAATGTTTGGACGGTATCATGAGGAAAATCGGACATTTCAATACAAAATGATGTTGTCGTTTTGGAAACTGCAGCCATGGTGAATTTTGAGGACGAAATTTATCGAGATATTTTCGTTAAAATGATATCCACAAAACAATTATTCGAAACTAGTCGAAGCTAGTTGGCTCAGATTTTTTTAGATTTTCAAAATTAAGTTGAACTCTATTTTTTCTTTTCTTAGACTGCGTACAAGATATTTATCAGTGAAATTACCTTTCCGGTTTGATTTTTTTGGGGGCTTTTAAAAAAAAAATTATTTTTCGTAACATTAAATTGCACTTTTTCTTCTATTTTTCGTCTTTTCTTTTACTGCGGTACGAAATATTTGTTAGTGAAATCGCCTTTCCGGTTTTGATGCCACCGTGATATTGTTACACCACATTTCGGATGATCGCCATATTACCAATACTGGCTATTGCCGGTATAGCGTTGTTTTGGGCACTGAAAGTGCGGAAAAACACAATATTGTTTTTACAAAAATACGTCCGTTTTGTACTTGATCCGATAGGGAGTGATGCAAAGAACACATTAGCATAAAAAAATTAGGTAAAAATGTCGTTTAATATCGTTAATAATTTTGGCCAGACTAATTGCACCTGCTATATACGGAGATGCCACGCACAGTAGTTTGGATCATGTTTCGATCCAACCGATACGCTTTCGTTAGTTCTTCATCGTTCATGTCATTCAAAGTTAATCTATTAAAAAACTCTATCTCTCCGTAAAATAATGCGTCTTTGGATAACATGTAAGTACGCCATTTTCTCGTTATGATTGATGGATATGTTCTTATGAGCGGTCTAACCTCGTCGTAAGTTATGAGCGCTCTTAAATTAAGAGCGTTTATATGAGTTATTCTTAGTGAAACGCAATTTTCTGTTTCAACCATAGCTTAAGAGCGAAATCGCGCTTATGAGCTCATAAGTATGTTAGTGAAACCGTCCCCTGGTGTCGTTTTTTTAAACTGTGTACACCCCTTTTCTGGATCCGCCCATGAAATGAAATTTACCAGACCAAGTGTAGGAGCTACTGCATGACTGACCGTATTATCGCCCGACCTGTCCCACATTACTGAGATTATCCGGCATTACGCGGCTCGCACCGGTGGCTCAGCCAGAGAGTTGTGTGCTGACAATGACTGAAAGAACAACATTTATTTATTGTGTGAATGCTTTGTTTCACATGTGAAGTCCGGCGTACTGGTTTACAACAAGTCATGTAAATACCAGAAGCCTGAATATGTTTAAAAACAAGATTGACAAATATGTCAGAAAGGCGGGTTTCCCGATAAGCGAATATCATTGGTATGGTACATTTTAATTAATGCGAATAATGGAGAATACATTTAATATAAAATAATCCATCTAATATACCTTTCAAAAAAGTGACTTTAACTTAAAATGGTTACAACTCGCCTCAGTCTCCCCTACTAGAAACCAGAAACCTATGCTTAATTTAAGTCTTTATTAAACAAAATTGCTAAATGATTGGCATCTTAAGACTCCCTCGTCAACTCATTGAGCCTATCGCTAATCAGGTTTGTTGATGTTCAGCATTGCAGTGTGTGAATAGTTTAAGTAATATACGCAATCCGTTTAATAATAAAGTTCGAGCGTTTGTTAAAATCTGAATTTACTTTGGTCGCTAGATCTGGTAACCTGCGAAAGTGTGAATACAGTTTGTAGTAGTAGTAGAGAGAGCCGGACCACTTAGTTAGCCGTATTTTGACCGGGCCCGGTCAAGAATAATTGGTTAGTTTGTCCGATGACTTCACAAAACAAAATAAAGAATGTGTGAAAGCGAGCTATATATAGGTATGTCACAGTGAACCTTTCAAATACCGATACGCTCCCGTATTTTGATCAATGACGTGTAACAAAACAGTCGTGGTGGGTGGTATTACTTAACTGACCTCATATAACCTGATATAGCGAGTTTGTAACCGAATCCTATATGCAATCGTCGTATGCATTTGTTCGTGCTCGTAAATAAGCGTTCCGCAGCGTTATCATCGTGCTAGTGCGTACTTTGACTGTATCGCCTGTTCATAACGACATCTTTCGGCTGCATTGACACGGCAGTGTGGTACGTTTATTATACATTGCCACGGCAGTGTGTACGTTTATTATACATTGCCACGGCAGTGTGGTACGTTTATTATACATTGCCACGGCAGTGTGTACGTTTATTATACATTGCCACGGCAGTGTGGTACGTTTATTATACATTGCCACGGCAGTGTGTACGTTTATTATACATTGCCACGGCAGTGTGGTACGTTTATCGTACATTCACTGGCATTAATGTGACTGCGCGTAAACAGCGAGCGTCGAAGGTCGTGGACGGACATTAGCATACAATGGTGGCTGCAGACAGTTTATGCACAGTCGCGTAACTGAATGCGGACATACGGCTGTTAGTATATGGGAGGAAATCAGCAAGAATGATCGTTTGACGTGTGTACGCATGCATTTGCATACATATGTATGACATTTGTATACATATGTATGATACGCATATGCATACATATGTCGATTCAACCGTCGAAAACATGTCAAAAAAATATACAATATCCGAGTGAAGCTCAAGTGTGGTCATAGGTCCAAGATTTGTTTATATAAAGTCACCTTTATGAAGATAACTATGTCGATAGATGGGATGTTCAAACAGTCTGCGTTGGCTACGACTACAGAGCAAAGTCCACGAGTTAAGCAGGCGTCGACCTGTGCGGAGGAGAAGACGGCGTCAGTGGGCAGTCAACAGCGACGGACGCCACAACCAACGACCATGCACTTCGACGAGTTGTTCCCCGTCATGGGCGGCATGGGTCGCTACCAGTTCTTCCTGTTAGTGCTCGGAGCCCTCGTCTCCGTGTGGTCGGTTGAGGTGCTCACGACCACCTTCATCGCCGCAGGTCTGGACCATTGGTGCTCGGTGCCGGCGCTGCAGCGATTACCGCCCTCCCGCCAGAGATATCTCGCCATCCCGCGCCACAAAAACGTCTACAAACACTGTCACAGGTTCGATTTCAACTATAGTGGCTTCAGCGAAGGTGAACTTGAAGTCTGGAATCGGACGGCGAGAGTCGGTGATGACGAAGTCGGCTATACAGCGTGCGACGCCGGCTGGACATACAACTTCAGTAGCTACGAGTCGTCAGCCGTGAATCGGGTGAGAGAAAAGTCCAATTCGTAAGACGGTTCTGCCTCTTTGATTTGAACACATTGCGTTAATTTGAACACATTGCGTTAACATCGCTAACTTCTGAAAGATAATTTTGCATTACTCTCCTCTGTTGTTTATTTTATAGTCGCTATTGTAAGAATACTGAAAGAATAATAATGCTATTGTAAGAATACTGAAAGAATAATAATGCTATTGTAAGAATACTGAAAGAATAATAATGCTATTGTACCTTATATTTCAACGAGGTGCTATTTATAGGCGATAATAGCACCGAGGAAACCGGACTGATTTTCGCTTAGCGACAAAAGTGACAAATATGCTAATCGTCACAAAAGCGGCCACTGTTATGCTAACAAACAATCTAAAAAATGTCGTATTTGTCGGCAACTGTTATAACACTTTCCAAACATGTCAGAATTTATGATTTTCTGTCATCGACAAATGTCACATGTGTCATCGACCAATGTCACACATGTCAACGAAAAATGTCATACAGGTCATTGATAAATATCACATGTCATTGGCACATATATCATCGGCATATGTCTCACGTGTCATCGACACATATCACACATTTCATCGACAAATATCACACATGTCATCGACAAATGTCACACATGTCATCGACAAATGTCACACATGTCATCGACAAATATCACACATGTCATCGACAAATATCACACATGTCATCGACAAATGTCACACATGTCATCGACAAATGTCACACATGTCATCGGCACAGCACGAACGACGAAGGTGCACGCTGACTCTTGGTTCGATGCATTCAGATTATCTCGAGAATGTAGTTTAATTGGATATGCCAGAAAACTCTTAATCTAACGATTATGAAGATATTGATAACACTATTTTATTCAAACTTAAAGCGAAACAAAAGTCATGGTATTGGGAACTATGCACCTAACAGAGATAACAAAAACTAACCATGTGCAACCAAAATCAAGAATATCACACCACTGGTTTACTCAGAATGTGTTATAAAAGTGGGAGATTCCGGTTATTTTTCTGTTTGACTGAAGGCTGACATTTTTACCAGCTCGGCGGATAAGCGCATGCGCAATTCTACGAAAATCGGGTAACATAGACTAGGCATAACGCATCAAGGGAGGCTAGCATACACAGAACCAAAGCTGTCTCAAACAAAGGTGATAGTTTGTCAGAAAGAGGACTAGTTTAGTAAACGAACTCCAAAATATGTTACACAAGTTAAGTTATATATATATATATATATATATATATATATATATATATATATATAAATATGGGACTGGGCCAAAGTGACCTGAATAGCGAAGTGACCGTATTAGTGAGGTGACCGTATTAGCGAGGTGACCGTATTAGCGAGGTGACCGTATTAGCAGGACTAATGTCCTATACTTTGCTGTTATTGAAATAATTTAGGACTATCCCAGGGTGACCATAATTGCGAGGTGGTTGTATTACGGAGGTGACCGTAAAGCGAGTTTCCACTTTACTCAATAGCCTGTGTCTCTCGTCAACTACTGTGCTACAGCACCCAGTGCTTGGGGGCAGTAAATAATCATGACATTAACAAGGTTTTCCTAGTAAACGACTGGCGTGACATTCTTGATTGTATTTACAAATGATTATGTTTTTGTAATTCTTACAGGGACATAGACCCAAAACATAGACCCAAAACCACGCCTCATGTTTCCCTTTAAAGTTTGTTCGTTTACTGCAGGTCACACAACAACCAATGTCAGCCAATTCTCATATTGCTTAGATTAGTCGGATGACGGAAAGACGCATATCAACTAAACATTAGTTGATAAGATGATTATCGTGATTACTACGACTCGGTGTCACTTGTCTATATTATCGTGATTACTACGACTCGGTGTCACTTGTCTATATTATCGTGATTACTACGACTCGGTGTCACTTGTCTATATTATCGTGATTACTACGACTCGGTGTCACTTGTCTATATTTGACCCGTGCAACAATGCGAGTAATCTGTATTCAAAATCCGATCTGATACATTTGTTAGCAGAATGTAGTGGACCTTGTATTGCCGTCGATACCTCGTGTGACACGAACAAACATTAAGTAATCCAATAGTTTGTCTGAAGACTTCTCACAAAAAATTACATACCAAAGTTGCACAAACGAATTAGCATATTGTAGTGGATACTAGATAGGTTTGACATTTTGCAAAATGAATTTGAATGAGACTAGCAAAAAATCAAATTGAGGAGGAACCTTTACGAGAGTTGAGGAGAGACCTTTACGAGAGTTGAGGAGAGACCTTTACGAGAGTTGAGGAGAGACCTTTACGAGAGTTGAGGAGAGATCTTTACGAGAGTTGAGGAGAGACCTTTACGAGAGTTGAGGAGAGACCTTTACGAGAGTTGAGGAGAGACCTTTACGAGAGTTGAGGAGAGATCTTTACGAGAGTTGAGGAGAGACCTTTACGAGAGTTGAGGAGAGACCTTTACGAGAGTTGAGGAGAGATCTTTACGAGAGTTGAGGAGAGATCTTTACGAGAGTTGAGGAGAGATCTTTACGAGAGTTGAGGAGAGATCTTTACGAGAGTTGAGGAGAGATCTTTACGAGAGTTGAGGAGAGATCTTTACGAGAGTTGAGGAGAGATCTTTACGAGAGTTGAGGAGAGACATTTACGAGAGTTGAGGAGAGATCTTTACGAGAGTTGAGGAGAGACCTTTACGAGAGTTGAGGAGAGACCTTTACGAGAGTTGAGGAGAGATCTTTACGAGAGTTGAGGAGAGATCTTTACGAGAGTTGAGGAGAGATCTTTACGAGAGTTGAGGAGAGATCTTTACGAGAGTTGAGGAGAGATCTTTACGAGAGTTGAGGAGAGATCTTTACGAGAGTTGAGGAGAGATCTTTACGAGAGTTGAGGAGGGAACTTTAAGAGAGTTGAGGAGGGAACTTTCAGATAGTTGAGGGTGGACTTTTAAGAGAGTTGAGGAGAGATCTTTACGAGAGTTGAGGAGGGACCTTTACGAGAGTTGAGGAGGGAACTTTAAGAGAGTTGAGGAGGGAACTTTAAGAGAGTTGAGGAGGGAACTTTAAGAGAGTTGAGGAGGGATCTTTAAGAGAGATGAGGAGGGACCTTTAAGAGAGTTGAGGAGGGAACTTTAAGAGAGTTGAGGAGGGAACTTTAAGAGAGTTGAGGAGGGAACTTTCAGATAGTTGAGGGTGGACTTTTAAGAGAGTTGAGGAGAGATCTTTACGAGAGTTGAGGAGGGACCTTTACGAAAGTTGAGGAGGGAACTTTAAGAGAGTTGAGGAGGGAATTTTAAGAGAGTTGAGGGGGACTTTTAAGAGAGTTGAGGGGGGACTTTTAAGAGAGTTGAGGAGAGACCTTTAAGAGAGTTGAGGAGAGACCTTTACGAGAGTTGAGGAGAGATCTTTACGAGAGTTGAGGAGATACCTTTACGAGAGTTGAGGAGAGACCTTTACGAGAGTTGAGGAGAGACCTTTACGAGAGTTGAGGAGAGATCCTTACGAGAGTTGAGGAGAGACCTTTACGAGAGTTGAGGAGAGACCTTTACGAGAGTTGATGAGAGATCTTTACGAGAGTTGATGAGAGATCTTTACGAGAGTTGAGGAGAGATCTTTACGAGAGTTGAGGAGAGATATTTACGAGAGTTGAGGAGAGATCTTTACGAGAGTTGAGGAGAGATCTTTACGAGAGTTGAGGAGAGATCTTTACGAGAGTTGAGGAGAGATCTTTACGAGAGTTGAGGAGAGATCTTTACGAGAGTTGAGGAGGGACCTTTACGAGAGTTGAGGAGGGACCTTTACGAGAGTTGAGGAAGGACCTTTACGAGAGTTGAGGAGAGACCTTTACGGGAGTTGAGAAGAGACCTTTACGAGAGTTGAGAAGAGACCTTTAAGAGAGTTGAGGAGGGAACTTTAAGAGAGTTGAGGAGGGAACTTTAAGAGAGTTGAGGAGGGATCTTTAAGAGAGATGAGGAGGGACCTTTAAGAGAGTTGAGGAGGGAACTTTAAGAGAGTTGAGGAGGGAACTTTAAGAGAGTTGAGGAGGGAACTTTCAGATAGTTGAGGGTGGACTTTTAAGAGAGTTGAGGAGAGATCTTTACGAGAGTTCAGGAGGGACCTTTACGAGAGTTGAGGAGGGAACTTTAAGAGAGTTCAGGAGGGAACTTTAAGAGAGTTGAGGGGGACTTTTAAGAGAGTTGAGGGGGGACTTTTAAGAGAGTTGAGGAGAGACCTTTAAGAGAGTTGAGGAGGGACCTTTAAGAGAGTTGAGGGGGACTTTTAAGAGAGTTGAGGGGGGACCTTTCAGATATTTGAGGGTGGACTTTTAAGAGAGTTGAGGAGAGACCTTTACGAGAGTTGAGGAGAGACTTTTAAGAGAGTTGAGGAGGGACCTTTACGAGAGTTGAGGAGAGACCTTTAAGATAGTTGAGGAGGGAACTTTAAGAGAGTTGAGGAGGGAACTTTAAGACAGTTGATGGGGGACTTTTAAGAGAGTTGAGACGAGACCTTTACGAGAGTTGAGGAGAGACCTTTAAGAGAGTCGAGGAGGGACCTTTACGAGAGTTGAGGAGAGACCTTTACGAGAGTTGAGGAGGGACCTTTAAGAGAGTTGAGGAGGGAACTTTAAGAGAGTTGAGGGGGAACTTTAAAGAAAGTTGAGGAGAGACCTTTAAGAGAGTTGAGGAGAGACCTTTAAGAGAGTTGAGGGGGACCTTTCAGATAGTTGAGGGTGGACTTTTAAGAGAGTTGAGGAGAGACCTTTACGAGAGTTGAGGAGGGACCTTTAAGAGAGTTGAGGAGGGAACTTTAAGAGAGTTGAGGAGGGACCTTTACGAGAGTTGAGGAGGGACCTTTAAGAGAGTTGAGGAGGGAACTTTAAGAGAGTTGAGGAGTGAACTTTAAGAGAGTTGATGGGGGACTTTTAAGAGAGTTGAGGGGGAACTTTTAAGAGAGTTGAGGAGAGACCTTTAAGAGAGTTGAGGAGGGACCTTTACGAGAGTTGAGGAGATACCTTTACGAGAGTTGAGGAGAGACCTTTAAGAGAGTTGAGGAGGGAACTTTAAGAGAGTTGAGGAGGGAACTTTAAGAGAGTTGAGGGGGAACTTTTAAGAGAGTTGAGGAGAGACCTTTAAGAGAGTTGAGAAGAGACCTTTACGAGAGTTGAGGAGAGACCTTTAAGAGAGTTGAGGAGGGACCTTTACGAGAGTTGAGGAGAGACCTTTACGAGAGTTGAGGAGGGGCCTTTACGAGAGTTGAGGAGGGACCTTTAAGATAGTTGAGGAGGGAACTTTAAGAGAGTTGAGGAGAGACCTTTAAGAGAGTTGAGGAGGGATCTTTAAGAGAGTTGAGGAGGACTTTTAAGAGAGTTGAGGGGGGACCTTTCAGATAGTTGAGGGTGGACTTTTAAGAGAGTTGAGGAGAGACCTTTACGAGAGTTGAGGTGGGACCTTTAAGAGAGTTGAGGAGGGAACTTTAAGAGAGTTGAGGAGGGACCTTTACGAGAATTGAGGAGGGACCTTTAAGAGAGTTGAGGAGGGAACTTTAAGAGAGTTGAGGAGGGAACTTTAAGATTGTTGATGGGGGACTTTTAAGAGAGTTGAGGGGAACTTTTAAGAGAGTTGAGGAGAGACCTTTAAGAGAGCTGAGGAGGGACCTTTACGAGAGTTGAGGAGAGACCTTTACGAGAGTTGAGGAGAGACCTTTAAGAGAGTTGAGGAGGGAAATTTAAGAGAGTTGAGGAGGGAACTTTAAGAGAGTTGAGGGGGACTTTTAAGAGAGTTGAGGAGGGAACTTTAAGAGAGTTGAGGAGAGACCTTTAAGAGAGTTGAGGAGGGACCTTTAAGAGAGTTGAGGGGGACTTTTAAGAGAGTTGAGGAGGGACCTTTAAGAGAGTTGAGGGGGACTTTTAAGAGAGTTGAGGGGGGACCTTTCAGATAGTTGAGGGTGGACTTTTAAGAGAGTAGAGGAGATACCTTTACGAGAGTTGAGGAGGGACCTTTAAGAGAGTTGAGGAGGGAACTTTAAGAGAGTTGATGGGGGACTTTTAAGAGAGTTGAGGGGGAACTTTTAAGAGAGTTGAGGAGAGACCTTTAAGAGAGTTGAGGAGGGACCTTTAAGAGAGTTGAGGGGGACTTTTAAGAGAGTTGAGGGGGGACCTTTCAGATAGTTGAGGGTGGACTTTTAAGAGAGTTGAGGAGAGACCTTTACGAGAGTTGAGGAGGGACCT